>JAUZND010006466.1:0-10752 GCA_034780555.1 Coelogynopora nodosa
AAACTCAGTTACTTCGGTCACACAATTCGTCACGAATCCCTGGAAAAGAACATAATGCTTGGAATGGTGCCAAGTCCCCGAAAACGTGGTCGTCCTCCAGCCAGACGGATCGACGATATCCTAACATGGACAGACACAACTCACGTCTGGCAAGCCGTTAGATGGGCCGAAAACCGCCAACTATGGAGAAGAAAAATTAAATTTGCCGTTTTGCGCTTCACAAATGGATCCAACGATCGTCACGATTAAGGAACCTCATTGATTCATGTAATATATTTAGCATAATTTAAATTCAACAATTTTAAAGGTATCTTGTCCTCAATTGAAAAAGATTTAGTAAGTATGATTATTTGAAAAAAGTTATTTGCAGTTTAAGAAACGAATGATTTTGTCACATTTCAATAAAATATATTATAATATGTTATAATGTACATTATACTTTGTTCTATATTTTTAAAGAAAACTCCGCAGTTCAGTTTTTAACAAACATCTATCCGTAGTAGGCCTAATTGAAGGTATTTATAGATAATTATTCGAACTACATTTGAATTATAATCTTATAATATTATAGATCAAAATTTATCACAATACAGTATATAATTTTCCCGTATATATAGGTTATGTAAAGACAATTTTCCGTATGTATATTTACCCTCAGCAATAAATGCAAGAAAATTAATACACATTTCTCTGTACATAAATATGGCGTAGCCCTGTTAACCCTTTCGACATTTCAATTATGTTGTCAGCCACTATCAGAATGATACTTTCCCGGTCATGCGCATCACAATATGAAGCTATTCCTTGTTCGGGTTGTTGTCATATTTATATGAATTGAAATCTCTAGGCATGCTTAGCATATACCTTATACAATATAACCACGGACAAACGAATACCACTTTAGGGGAACGTTGGGGTTGTTTAAATGAAGATAATTATCCCATGTTTAAAGGTCAATTATAGAAAGACAATTGTATTACGATTTCACATTTAAATAGGGAGCTATTTGATGCACTATGTTGGTGATAGGGGTTCATATCACAACTTTATCTTTGGAACACAGTTTATTTGTACCATTCAGTACAAAATATTATTAAAAAACACGTCGATTTATGTAAACATTTTTTTAAAACATGTATTTTATTTAAACATTGTACAATATCGTACTTAGAATATTATAAAATTAGATGTCACAATCAAAGTAACCTTTCAAATATACTACTGAAGCATATTCATCGGCAAGGAGATCTGGACAGCGCTGTTTCGTCCTTATCAGGACTCATCAGCAGACCATATCAGACCAACGAAATACGCTTGAATTCAGTAGTCGCTTACAAGGCCCGCTAGGTACTCCATATAAGAGCCGATTTGCATAAAACTAGTTAAGATCAAAATCCAAGTTATTGTGACTTTTCTTTTCTAATAGTTAAAACTTTGTTTCAATTGTAAATAATTGCATCAATCTAATATAGTTTTTATAAATAAATAATTAATTATAAATAATTAATTATAAATAAATAAATAAATATATAAACATGCATAATTAGCCTAAATACGTGTTTATATTAAACTTTGTTTTAATTGACATTATAATGAGAGTGGCCGGATATTGAATTTAAAAAAGTACCGTAAATATTTAAAACGTATATTATGTTATGGTTTACATTGGAGCTTTTACAATTCCAAACAATAAATGTTCTTTAACAACTTAAAATTAATTTTACAAATAGTTATTTCAGTTTAATTTATTTTTCCTTACTTCAAATTATATTTCAATTGTTTTGATACAACATTAAGATTTTCCTATATTACTTTCTAAATTAATTTCTTAATAAGAATCTCAATGGCTTCTGATTTTCAATAATCAATAATCAATTTGTCACTTTATTTTTCATTAAAATAAGGTATAAATAGTTTAACCCTTGATATTTTAACACAGTAATCATACGAAGTGCTCAATTTTGACTTCAATCTTTACATTACCATAAATAATATACAGATTATCTGGGTTGTAATATAGTAGAATTGGTTGATTGCGCTGTTAGGATTCCAATACGGCTACATTTACACTCCCTGGCTAACAGCTGTGTCTACCGCGTTAATATTTGCAATATTTTGTGAATTTGTTCAAAATGTTGTTGTTCGCATATCCAAAAACATAAAATAGTTAAACAGAAATTAATGGAAATCTATTTTGACTTGACATTTTGAGATAATTTATTTCAATAATATACAGTGGTTGTGAACTTATACTATAATTTTGATTACATATAATACAAATTATATTTATAATTAATAACAATATTTATTTTGTTTAAATCGACGAAATATTATTATTAAAATTATATATATCTATTTACTAATGATAATCATTTCAAAATATTATTACGAATTCATGTTAATGTCTGTGTGGGATATTTGTAAATTTAATGTATAATTAACGTTGGATCAGGAATTTTATATATTTATAAATAGTTCATTATATATATAGTTAAATACTTAGTAATAAATGAAAGTTGTCAAATCATTCATACGATCATTTGATTTTGTTTATTTGAACAATCTATTAATTATCACAAGATCAATTGATAAAACATTAACATTACAAAATCAAATAATACATTTATTTTCCATTTATATGATTACATACATTTTTTTTTACATAACTAAATCGAACAATCACCAGTAAGTATAATATTAATTAACACATTTCATTTGTTTTATTCAAACTTTAATTAGTTAAGTTTAATTTATATAACAAACTAGATTTATATAATTTATAATTTATAATTTATAATTTATAATTTATAATTTATAATTTATAATTTATAATTTATAATTTATATAATTTATATAACAAACTAACTAAAAACATTTATTTCTCTACTTTTCATTTCAATTTATTGACGAATCCAGTTAGAATGAGTAACAAAACTATCGCAAAATGTATTCATTCTCCTGTTTTAATACACATCAAAAGAAATGTCACATTAATCATGATTTAAAATCTCTTAAATCAACAGCAAATCATGTAAAAAGAAGGCCACAAACACAACTTTTAGCAACTTTCAAACAATAAGTAATCCGAAAGATCAGTCTTTTATTAATCAAAATGTCAAGTAGGCTTAGCATTCATTTGAAGCGTGTCTTCTTCTTGTATAATCGTAATTTTCTTTTAGCCTACTATGATTTCTACGTCTAACGGAATACTTAGTGTGATTACTCACTTGGGAATAATTTAATAATAATAACAATCAATGGAAATAAAGAAATGTTACCGTATTTGTTAAAAAAAACTCTAATTTTTATAATCTGAGTTCCACTGTCATTATCAAATTTATCTACTTCATAACTATTTTTTGCATTAACTTTAATTATGTATGAATTTTCGCTTTTACAAATAAAATCTGAAATATTTAAATCGTTACTATCCTAAATATCATAGTCCGAAATTGTCATGTAAAGACATATTAACAGTCCACATATATATATACACTAATAAAAGTCTACTAATAAAACTTATACCTATTCTATATATTCTGAGATCTAAGTATTCATGGAACATTTAAATTGTTTTATAAAATGAGAGCATAATTTATCTAAAAAATATATGTTCAACTTCATTATTAGAATTCTTAACGAGCAAGAAATAAATCCATTTAATATATTTGAAGACGTTTTCAAGTAAGATTAAAAATCAGGGGTATATCTATATATTATATATTATTGAACTTTTTTATCAATCCAAGTAAATTACTAAAGAATATGTAACAACTAACATTTCTTAAGTTTAAATGGGTTTTACATATTTTAAAGCTTGTGTGTATCTTGTGCAATTGTATTATTAAAGGTCAATCATTTGTTATGGACAATTTTAAACTTAGTGATATCATTTATTTTCAAGTTTATGACAATTAGTAAAATGAAGCTACTTCACATTTATATAATTTTTACTGAATTATTAGACAGTATGTATATATATATATATAATATTTCAAATAACATATAAAAATGTTTATTTAATTAATTACTGTGTAAAATTAGTTCAAACCCGAAAAGTTCTCATAAATAGAATGTTAGAACAGAAAGTAGAACCATAATTTAACAAATAAATTTATATTAGAAGAAAACCAAGTGTTACTTTGCTCAAATAAACAAATATCAATTCATAAGTTTTCAAGAATGCGTTTAACAGTTCAACTGGTTTGTTATAGTAAACAAATATATTCTGTTTATATTTGTGAACAATGAAGATTTGAAAATCGTTGCTAAGTGAAAGAATGGGGAAGCCAGTATACTAATGAAAGAATCACTTGTTGTTAAAGTAACGCTAATGTAACAGGTAACTCAAAATACTCCAAATGAATCTAAATGGACATGAAAGCTATAAAGTGGAATTAATAGACCTCTTAGGATAGCAAGCTATGGTAAGCTTGGAAAGTAAAGATAGGAGTTTTCTCTGTTGAAAATCATTATTTTTCTTGTTTAATTTGTCTTTATTGTTTTATGTGAATAAGTATTAGTTTTTTGTTTACTACATTAATCTAGCTATAAATTTAAACAGGATAGTTCAATCAATAATGAAAATAAACAATATATATAAACTTTTCGTTTCCAATATCATCTTATGTTATTTTCCATTTTTGATCGAATAATTAAGTAAAAATGTAAATTTTATTTCGATTGCTGTTTCGATTAATTCAATTAATTTATCAGTTTTCTTAACGTGAACTATGTTGGCAGTATAATATATTCAATTATTTAAATAAGTTGGGGAAGTCTTCGTAACATGTCAACATTCCAGAATAAGTAGTTTATAAATATATTTACAATAAATATATAATTTATCGAAAATATTATTTTATTTATAAGTAAATGAGTTAACTAAAAATTTGTATGAAAAGTAAATGCAACATATTCAAAATATATACAGTAAACGAAACAGAGCTGAATTCTATAGATTTTAGTGAAATAGAATATTTTAGAACTTAAATTGTTTTGAGTATAAATATAATTGGATGTATTTCCATATACGAAATCCATTTATTCATGTTAATATTCCAAATATATTAATGTTATTTTATATTTCCATGACCACAGGGTAATATTTAATTTAATAAAATATTGAAAGAGGTGTAAGTATACATTTCAAATATAAAAAAGCCTAACAAAGATTGATAATTATTATTAGTATAAACATTTCATTAGATATATCAGTTTTATACAAAACATTGTAAGGAAAGGATTGCATCGCAATCCAAATGACCCATATTTGTCCCTTTACTAAGAGTAAGTAACATATATATGTACATAAAATAATACGTATGAACAGTAGCAAATATTTGATGTCAAATTAAATATATTTTCTTAAAGATTATTATGGGTGTCCATTTTTTGATATTTATCTATTGGGTTAGAAATAAATGTCAGATAGAAACATTAAATTATTTACCGAACATGCTTTCTAGAAATTAATATACGCATATTGAGGTGCAAAATACATTATTTGTAACAATTACAATGTACCTTTCGTAAAGTGGCCACAATAAATAATTATAAATAGGTATTAAAAAATTCTATAAATTTTTAATGAAATTATCACGTCGACAAATTTAACAATAATTATTTAGAAAATCCTTTGTTTGCTAATTTTTTCAAAACTATGAGTCTTTAAAAGGAGTGTATTGCAAATTATCTCTCAGTATCATATCACTGATAAAGTACTTATAAAACTTTATCGTAATTGATATCAAAACAACATATCGTAATTTATATCAAAACAACATATCGTAATTGATGTCATATAAACATATAATATTTCATGCCATAACATCTTTTCCATATTCGTAACATAAAAACAAATCTAAATTCATATGATTAAAACGTATATTATTTTAAAAACACATTATTTAAGCGAACAAACTACAATATATCAGCTCTCATCTCAGTATAAACTAATAATTACTTCTTAAGTAGGAATAAGATCTTCTTTTAACACAAGGAATTGTTTTGGTCTCGTTTTTGACATTATGATTCAATAGCGTTGTGCTTAAAGTATTGCGTTCTTTCACTTATATACAAATATTATATATAACTATTTCTTTGCAAAATATTAATTTCTGCGTATAATTTACATACATGTATAGTATATATTATTGTTGTTTTTAACTTTTTACTATAGTTTTATCATGAACTATTGTTGTATTAATAAGTTATTTTAAAATATTTAAAAAAAGTTATTTGTTATTATATTATTTATAAAAATTATTACGTTTAATATATTTATTATTAAAAATGGTACAAACAAATAATATTTTGAAAGTGTGCGTGTTAAAAAACTAAGAATCATCAATAATTATTGTTTTAAATTATTTAATGAAAATGAACGTCATATGAATCAATTAATTATTATCTATGAGACATAGGCTATGTATTAAAAAGTAATGTGATAAATCACAATATATTATATTTAAATAAATATGAAATGTATCAATTGTAATTGTTCTTTTATTGTACAATTTCAAAACATTTTAGACTTTTTGCAAAAAATTATTTGAAACAAATAATACTATACTGTACATTTATTTAACAACTGGGCGTTTTTAGTTAACTTTTATATATATATATATAACAACATATATAAAAATAACAATATATATATATATATATATATACATATACGTTTTTGAAAATGAATAAACGCAATATAAATATTTGTGTTTATATGAATGTATTACATATATAACTACATCATGTGTTAAATTGGGCGCCAATTTATATTAAATTATGTTATCAATTATTTTTGCTTACTGCATTTTAAAATAATTTTCGATGTATAATAGATATGAATACATATATGTGTATATATATATATATATATATATATATAAATGAACACAGCAAAGAGCATATGCTTGTTAAATCCAATATTTTATACAGGTGCAAATTTTCACACCATTTTCATAGACTTTAAATTTACAACATTTATTCATTAAAATATACACTTTTCTGTTTTAATTTATATATTTAAATAAATAAATATTAGCTAATATTAATACAGAACATAACAAAATTCATTTTGATATTTCTATTTTTAGTAATTATAATTTAATCTAAATATTTGACTAAATGTAAAGGACAATTTACAGTTTCAATTAAAAATAGTATAATATTTATATTTCTAACATAAAATGTTTCATAATTTTATTGTAATTTCATTCTTAGGTAGAATAGGCCTACATATATTTTCCCTTATTCAAAATTTGGTTTTGGTTTTATGTAAATATATATTACAAATTTGATTTTATTTGCTCTCTTTCTGATGTAAAGTTCAACTTACTCTGAACATGTTTCCTATACGCGATATTTAAATGACCTCTAAATAAAAGGTCATTGTTTAGAAAAGACACCAAATTATATGTATACAAGAAATCTATGTTAAAATTATGCAGCGATTTGCTGTTAATGAAGTTTTTTATAACTATTTCAAAATATTTATATAATTTAAAATATATTTTTAGTTTCAAATTTATATTTTTCCAATATTTGGTTATGCACATGTATTTACAAATATATGGACAATAATTTATACAAATTAAGAGTATTATAGAAATCTAAATTTAAAATAATCATTCTCAACCACACAAAATAGAGTTTCACAGATAGTATTGTAGAACCCTTTTTAAGTACTAAAATTATTATGATGTGATGGTTGCAAAAAATTACAGTGTATATATTTATCACTTATTTTAGGGAACAAAAGAAACCGTAAACGAAAGTTATAACATTTGATACCATATAATATGTGCAATTGTGTAGTTCAATGATGTCAAATAAATATCCATAGACCAAAATTTCATATTATACAATACTATAAAATAGAAACACACGTAAACGGTTTTCTTACCTTAATATGTGTACACGTCCAAAGCATGGACAAATATAAACAGTTACAAACGGAATAGTGATTCTAAAAGAAGTGAAAAAGTTTGAACAACAAGAAGAAGTAAAAACCTACTGAATTCCAGCCACTTATAATTCGAATCATACGGGGGCCATATTTCTGTACTTCAAGTCATAGCATTGGTGTAAAATCCAACCAATCACAGATCGTATAATTTTGATGTTGTAGCTACTTGTAGCCTATGTAAATTGTCAAGAAATTTTATTTCCGTGCTGCAAAACGTTCATTAAAGTATGGTGGTGGACTTTCATGTGTCATAAGTTGTTTCGTTTGTATTATGTTATCCTTTTTTAATAATTAAGCGATTCGATTGTTTTTGAGACTTGACAACAAATAATTTCTTTGTGGAGTTGAAATTATTTTAATATGAGATAATCTATAGTATTTATACAGTACTAGTCATAATAACATATCTATTAATCTGTTGTTGTATATTTATGTGTTGTGAGGACTAATTTAATCTCTATCCATTTGTATAATTCTGAACTCATTTTATAATTTTAAATATTTAATAGTTTATAATTATTTGAATTTTATTATATCTCAGTAGAAAGATAGCATAACTATATATCTAAGTTTATTTACAATAGTTGTTAAGGTTTAAAACTAATCAGATTAATTAATTCAATTTACTTTTAAAGTTTCAATATAAATTAGTTCATTTTCGTTAATATTTACAAATATTTAAAATTATAACTGCCTTTTAATAATTTTTATAAATTTAACAAAATAGATTTGCTTCATTATATTAGATTTGACTTTAATTGATTGATTGTTCAATCAAATCGTTCAAATGTGGATCCGTCTGACGTCATTTGACAAAGCATATATATAAATATTACTCACATTTGCACGATATAAAATTATTTCATTCTTTGAGTCTATTATTTCAAGATATGTATCTAGCAATATTGAACAATTTGAATTTTAAATAAAATATGTTTGCAATTTATTTGTCGCAATTTCACATAATGATTCCTGACATTTTTGCATTGAAAACAAACCTAAACTTAATTTGGCGTTGAGATATAAGACAACTAATCAAAGATAATTGTTTTCATATTAGGATACGTTAATTATTTAAATGTAGTTATCTCTGAAATTATAATTTGGTTGATCGGTCAATTGTGGGATACGAGCGTTCTTTAGACACATCTATATAATAGAAGATTATCAAAAAGTTTACTACGCCAATAATCTGTACGTTACATGAAATCCATAAGTTTGCTACAATAATACCACAACAATGTTTAATTTGTATATATACTGCAGTTATCGATTATTTGTATATATATATATACAAAAGTTTAAGACGTTATATATTATTATCAATATGCATAATTCATGATAAAAACTTCAGTAATTCGCAATGAGACAGTGAATAAAACGGAAAATGTTTTTATTAGATATAAGTTATACGCGTGTACTAAATTTCACCTCAATTGGTCGATGATGGATTGGAAAGAATGATTTTTACTAGTTATAATAACAATTTCTATTGTTATAATACATATTCCATAAAAATATAGCTAGTGTAGCCAGTAATTATTTGAAGCCATAAACAATAGTTTGTAAAACTTTCTCTTTTCGTTACAAGGCATTAACAATAATTAATCAGAATTATTTCGCGCTTAACTCTTTGCAGTCCTTACGATGTTCTATACAGGGTAGTCGTCAAGGGTGAGGAGTGGGAGGCGGGGGGGGGGGGGGTGCTATAGAAAGCATCATTTCCAGTGACCGATTTACATGAAAATTTGATGCACGCATAACATATCTCTAAACAAAAATGGTGTTGACGTTTTTTGTTAAAAGTATCTGTTTTATTAAATTTTTATTCAATTAATTATAAGCCATCAGATATCTGTAAATTTTGGATTAATTTGAATGTCATAAAATGTATTTTGGTGGACAATATAATCTTTGATCATCTTTATGAACTTTATATCATGTAATGAGCAGTTGAATATGTTTCTCTATGCAACTTAGGCTACTCTGTTCCTCTACTTTCAAATACAAAACCCGAATGAATAAATAATTGATCAAATACAGCATAAATTAAAGAGTCCTATTTATATCTATATATTTCAAATGTGATTGATCATTAATTTATTTGTTTTAATGAGTCACGTAATCAGGTCAAATCTGGATCAGATCATAAAATCTATTTTTTGAGATCAAGTACTTCTGATAAATCAATCACTATGAAAATTGGCATACTTGATACATACAATATTTTATGACAATTATTAAAATATCACGTGAATCTGATACTATTGGAGGTAAGGATAACAATTTTAATTTATTAGAATAATGTTAATTCTTTTGAAAATGAATATTTTAGTAAAATCATAACAAACGTTACCTGTTTATATTATTTTTTAGGTAATTATAAATATTGGGACGATAAAATATTTTGGAAATAATAGACGTTAATTACACTTTGACCAAAATACTGTCAATGCTTATAGTGTGACACGAAGAAAACGATATTGTAACGCTAGTGTGACACAACAAAGATAATGATATTATAATGCTAGTGTGACACAACAAAGATGATGATACTATAATGCTAGTGTGACACAACAAAGATGATGATATTGTAACGCTAGTGTGACACAACAAAGATGATGATATTGTAACGCTAGTGTGACACAACAAAGATGATGATATTATAATGCTAGTGTGACACAACAAAGATGATGATATTGTAACGCTAGTGTGACACAACAAAGATGATGATACTATAATGCTAGTGTGACACAACAAAGATGATGATATTGTAACGCTAG
>JAUZND010006467.1:0-10752 GCA_034780555.1 Coelogynopora nodosa
TAAACATAATTTTAAACAAATATTTACTATTATTGAAAAATTTCGGAATTTACGGGTCTAATCTTAAGGATCGCCATGTTATGTTATTTGGGTAGTGTTTTCCTTTACTCTTATTTAAGTAATTTATTTAGTCTTATTTATTAAGTCTTATTTGACTGCATATTGTTTATTTATTATTATTTATTTATTGCCACATAAACATATCTTGTCATTACATTATTATGTGGCAATTCTTAAGAGGAGATTCAAAGCCACCATCACCCAAAAATGAAAGACAATGGAAGAAAAAGTTTATAAGGAATATGAGATAAAACAATGTTGGAAGTAGAACAGTTTTTGGTTGGTGAACAAGAAAGTAGAACATCACAATTGGCTCTTATTTGTAAGAAAAAGAACTAAATGTATTGTACTACATGTACTATGTAGCCAGCATTCAAAAGACAAAAAATGAATGTTTGTTATTGGAATGTCTAATTTAAAAAAAGAAAGTGTGATGGCACATAAATGGTCATACAGTCACTTAAATGCTACACAAATTGCTGATGCTAAATGTGCTTCAATGTCATTAGCAGGAATAGCCTTAACATCTATAAATAAGGAGCAAACTGAGCATCTAACAATCCTATTCCAGACATCCTACACTTTGGCCAGGAATGGATGACCTTATTCAGATTGGAGTGATGTGCCAGCTGAATGAGAAAAAAGAACTCAATGTGGAACAGACATGCCAAAACATTAAACAAGCCCACACATTTGTTTCCTTCATTGCAGAGGCTGAAAATGAAAAACAATGGGCCAAAGAGTCTTACGCCAAATTCTATGCAATTTTGTCAGATGGCTCTACTGTCACTGACAGCACCATTACTGAGGAGGAAATTCTTTATTCCCAATGTGTTGATCAATGCAAGGTAAAGTCATAGTTTGTTTCATGGGGTTGCAAATTATTGTGAAAGCAGGCAATGAAAATATAGCAGCAGCTGTTTCTACTGTAGTTAAGATAGGCCTGAGTGTTGCATTTAGATGATGATTGTGCAGCTCCGGAGTGGACATTGCCATGTGTTTGCGGCATACCAAGCTCAAATGGGTGCGGGGGTGCCTCCTACATGTCCTCATTGTGAGGAGGAGGCTCTGGAGCATTGGCTCCAGGAGTGTCCGGCACACCTTGGTTTGCAGGGGTGTTTGGGATGGGGAGGCCTCCCTTGGCTGTATTGGTGGTGGCCTTGTGTCTATAGGGGCTTTGGCTATTCTGACAGGGATCGCACCTGAACATCAACATCCATACTTCACTGGATGATATTACCCATCCTGTGTTCATGGCTAAAGAGTGGCAACCCCATCTTTTTTTAACTGATGGAAGCTCTGATGTTGTTATAGATTAGTAGAAAGAGACATATATTCTCCATTTATTCTCTAAAATGGTAATAAGTCTATTACAAAATAATGCAATATCAAAAAAACAATACACAAGACTTATGAGATTATATAAAATCATAACAAATTCAACTTAAAAATTAATTAAAAATATATTTTATTACTGGATAAATAAAATATCAATTTTCATAATTGCGAAAATTTTGGTGAAATTTTATGTTTTTCTTTCTTTCACAAATACAGTGGAATTCGCATATATATCTAACTCGGATATATTGAACATTCTCATATATCAAATAATTTCATTAGTCCCAAAACAATTAATGTTAAAGTATGTGAATATGTGTAGGATATATTGAAGTAGTATATTTTGAAACTCCACTTATATCGAACATTTTTTGAATATGTAAACATATCAAAAATATAATGTCATTATATGTCATTTTTTATTGTTTTTATTATGTTTTTATTTTTTATTTTTACTAACAAAATTAAATGTCATCATTTATATAATGTATAAATATTTTTAAAAACAAAATATTATACAAACATTATACAGTGGAATCCGCTTATATCGAACATTTTAGAGCAGTCCCAGCAACTTTGATATGAGTGGATTCCACTGTATATATAGAATGTTGATGTTATGAAAAAAATTGTTTACTGGTACACTGGCCACCCAATTATGGTGAGTCAACATCATAGCCAGAATTTTCATTTGTCTTCTTCCATTGGAATCATATTGCTGTTTTCAGAAGTTTCAAGGCACTTGTTATAGATCTCTAGGATTCTTCACTTATCAAAGAAAGGATTTCCAAGATCTAAAGTATCATTAAAATATTGAAAAGCAAGTTTTTGATTACAGCAATTATTATTTTAGAATCCTGACTGGAGTGGTTAGGTCCTGCCAGCTCTAAATCCATCAGTGTTAATCAGTTTATGTCTCTCAATCAGTTTGTAACTCTGAATTAATTAGTAAATTTATTTTAATAAGCTACATAGAAGTGTTATAGTTACATGCTGCACTCTGCTCATGCTTAAAGACATTGGTGAGGATATCCATGTTATACATCCAGAAATGATATTGATGAATCTTGTACAACAGATGAAATTCTGAGAGACAACACCTTTGATAACTCAGGATTTGTCACATAGTAATAATATATAAAAGGCAGACAAATTATCAATGTCAAGTCCCATCACAACTTGTGCATTCTTGCTGAAATTTGATTACAGTGTATTAAACCACTTGTCTACCATCTGATCACAATCTGTGAATTTTCTAATTCTGTTTTTGCTATTATAGATACAGTGGAGGTGCTGGCAGAATTTCTCCCAAAAAGCAATACTCTTGTTGCATAAACACAATTATGTTAGATAATTCTATTTATTGTCGAAATTATGTAGCATTGATATAAAACTTATGAATTTATAAATACTGAAAATCTATAAATTCTATCACTGAGATAGAATTAAACAATATTATTTCTTTTTTATCAAATTTAAACAATGTGTCAGTAAGTTTTCTTTTACAATAATTAAAAAAAATAGAAAACACAATACTTTTAGAAATATTGTTCTGGATGTATTTTCATTCAGGTCCTTTCCATTGACAGGATTAAGGTATAAAGTCATGTCCTAAGGATTTCATCTTTATAACTATCTGTTTCCACATTTCTTCATTGTCTTTATTTGTTAAATTTGAAGAGAATTTAGCAAATGATATACAGGGTTGTCAGATATCTTATTTTTTCTAAATGTTTCTTATGTTTTGTTTGTATGGGTCTCATAAGTATTATAAAACTGCAATGAATTATTAGGGATTTGGAGAGATGACAGTTATGGCTAGTTGTGTCAAGTGTCATAGGCAGATTCTCCAGGAGAGTCGCTTTTTTAGGATATTTATGAGTATCTTAGGAAATGACATAAAATTCACATATTTCATAAAAAATGGTGTGCATTTATTTTAAGCATAGGTTAAAAATGAGCCATATATGCACATTTATGTTATTATTCAACTATTGTTTATTATCATGTAATCATATTGTAATGATATATATTTTTGTCTAAAATTATTATTTTTTATTGTGATATCTTTTTATCCAAGATGGAACCTGTTGCAAAAAAATCAAAATTTGAAGATGATATAAGTAAGAGCTATTGATTTGATAAAATTAAAATAATGCCAAGTTAATATTTTTTATTCATTATTATTTTAGACAAGGTACAGAGCACTGATGGTAATGGAACATGCTTATCCCATCTCTCCAAAGATAATAATGTATGTTCTGGTGAACTTACTGAATCACCATTAAAAGATTCTGTAATTAACGTTTCTGAAGACTTTGATAATGAATATGCTGCCACTAGCACTATTTCTGGAGTTGTTTCTAATTCTATATCTGAAGAAGAGGCTGGAATTACAGAATTTCTTGGTAATCACAAAGGTTTTACTGGAATTCTTAAAGAAAGGTAATCCATATATATTATAGATATATATATTGTATCTTCCAATGACATGTTATATCTGGTGAAGATGTTGCTAATTTTGTATAAAGTTGTCTTTATACAAAACTGATTGTTGAAAAATTTCACATACCAAATATTAACATATTCCCTGAATTTAATATTTTTTACATTCTATTAACTAACAATTTAATTTCAAAAGTATGACTTTCTTTTGGTGTAATTTATCTAAATTGTGTAAATTTTTTAGGATTATTCAAAAGAAAGTAATCAATAATATTAATATATTTCATTTTAATACAATTTCTTTACTTTTTTCCTGTGTACTATTTTATATTATTTTACTTTAGATGGGAAGATTTTATTGTTAATGAAATAAATTTGTCTGGAAAAGAAGTTCATTTGACATCATACAATATGCCTGAAGTTAAAGACACCACAAAGGTGAGACATTTTGTTCTATTTAAAACATTTAGTTAAGTTTGGTCTGGCTATTGTTTAGATATCACTCAAACACTACAACCAAACTATGCAAGCAAAATGTTCAACTTAATAATAAATTCAAAATAAATAGGAAAATTGAGGCACAATATATATTTATAATTGTATTTGTGGTTTTCACATTTAATCTGTCCTATCCATAATTTTCTTGTACTTGCACACATTAATTAAATATATTTTTATCCATTAATATGGTGATATGTTGAAATCCAAGCACTGGTTTAAGAGACATTTAATTATTAACATGAATCATTTCAAATTGTTGGTGTAAATACAATTCTCAAAGACCAGTTTGTGCGGACAATATAAATGTTAAAATAAAATTTAAATATAAAAAAATACGTTCGTAGATTAGAAGTATACATATTACATAATATAAACGATTGTTATAGTATGCACATTAGCTTTATTTAAATATATATTAAATGATGAACAAACAATAAAAACTATAATTAGAGGTGCTATATTTGAAGGTAATTATTTAGTATTTGTGGCGTTATTTTCAAATTTCAGTATATTATCTCCCTCATTATAATGACGTTGCCCCATAGTATACAAGTGAAATAATTCAGCGACTTATAATTGACTATTCTTATGCTATAGATATCTTGATATGGAAAACTCTTTTTAATAGAAAAAACAGTTTTAGAAAGAATTGTTGTTTCAATTATGGACTTTTTAGGGGAAAAAATGAAATATTGTGTAATTTATCAAATCAATGGAATATTGTTTAAGTTTAT
This sequence comes from Coelogynopora nodosa, assembly GCA_034780555.1. Lineage (NCBI taxonomy): Eukaryota > Metazoa > Platyhelminthes > Proseriata > Coelogynoporidae > Coelogynopora > Coelogynopora nodosa. Next base: position 5,079 of record JAUZND010006467.1, read on the forward strand.
AAAATCAATAGAACATTATTGAAAGATATATTTAACTGGTAGTATTGTTATTTCATACAGGGATTGTTGTTTTATTACACTAAATATGTAATATATTGTTGAGTGGCGTGTGCATGGGGGGTTTATGTTTCGATGTTTCATTATTACATCATTAAATTAATTTGTTTGCATTACAATAAGTTACAAATTCTATTGTGGCAATTGCTACGAACTGATAATTCTATTGATTGAATTTTCTTAAACTGCCTTTAATTTCTATGAAAAGCATTGTCATTCAAAACAGTTTTTACGAAAAGCCATTCATGAATCTAATATTTTCCAGTTTTCATTTATGTGGAATGTCATTTGGCCAATCATGGTTCTTTTTTTGCATTTTATTAAGACAGCACCACACAATTGTAAAGATAGAGGTGGCACAGTACTTCTGTGTTGTTTAATTTAATGATAATATCACATTGTTAAGCTACGAATATTGCATTATTATTGAACATTTTAAAATGGTATTATTATAATATTATTATAATATTTAGGATGCTGTTGATGCTGATGTTCTCACAGAATCTATAAAACAGATGTTAGAATGTGTAAACACAGGGAACTCGGAATTGGAGAAGTTTGAGGTAAGATGGCCTACAGTTACATAGTTTTATTAAGTGTTACCAGTGTATTTTTAAATAATAACTTATTTTATATTAAAAAAATTTTTGATAGTGTTGCATAATAATAACAAAACTAGTGCCCATAGCTGTGATAATCACTGTTTAAATTCAATGGTAACGGTTGACAATGCTTACTTTTTATATGCTAAATTTCACTAATTTTATTTTACTTACCTAATGGTAAGTTTTTAAATTTTTCTATTAGAACTAAAACAACCACGTTACCAGATGAATTTTGTAATTTCTGGTGCTGTAATTTTCGTGTCTATATTTCTGTTTTGTTAATGGGATGTTGAATTGTTTTATCAGTTTTTTTTATTTAAATATTAAAATTTGGTATGTTGTAAAGGTTTGAAAAATGTTAAATTTAATTTTTTATATTTACATTTTTTAAATAAAATTTACTTTTACTTTTACTCCAATGACCTTTATACGGGTTAATCTTTGTCTTTGATTGAATGCGAAGGAATGAGTGTGAGAAAGGAATCCACAAAATTTTAGATGGGTTGAATTTTTAAATTTACACTTTATATTTAAATAAAGTGTAAAAATTAATTTTAAAGTTTTCCATTTTAAAAGGTAACACTAAAATATAAGTAGGTAATAAAATTGTAATTACCTTTTTATTGTAAAATTGTTATTTGTTAAAATTGTATGTTTTTTTATTGATTTTAATTCAGTAATTAAAACTGATGGTAATAGTTGTAATATTTTACCTTTTGTTTGACAATGTATGTTCAATCCGTGAAGTTTTTAAAATAGTTTTTAAGTTTTAATTTTATTTCCATTAGGCTTCCACTGACAAAGAAGAGCGAAAAAATCTTCACACGGCTATTAAACGATTTTATCCAAAAATTTGCAGTAATACAGAATCAATAGATGGAAAAAGTTATATTATCCTTAAGAAAAATAAAGGTGAATTTTTTTGTCTTTTGTTACGTTTATCTAATGACCTGGATTAGGACAATTAACGTAGTTGGTGGTTTTAGCCTGTGGTTTTAACCTGTTGTTGGTTTTAGTTTTCATTTTAAAATAATAAACAAGCACAAAGCACTACCGTTTTGAAATGATGACCGGATTGCAAGTAATAGCTATTTAAAAAACAGCAAATAAAATAGTTATTTAAAACAGTTTGAATAGTAGCAATAGGAGGTTGATATACCAGCTGCTGCAAAAACCATATCATGTGAATAAAAACATGTTTGATTAGTTGATTCCGGTAAAGATACGTAACTATATTTATGCTTTTCGTTCAGGAATAATAATAATTCCAGCTTTAAAATCTAGATTACATTGCACTGTCAAAATGTTAATTTTATCCAGATGTTTTTTTGAGAATAATATAATAAATATAATACTATAATTAATCTTAACATCCGTAATATCATAAAATTGCAAAGAAAAGCTTTTTTTCATGTAATTTAATTATCGGTATCTCCTCAGGTGGTCAGCGGGACCGTCGGGATAAACGACGTCCGGGCAAGTTCTGCCAGTTTGTCCTCTACAAGGAGGGCAGCGATACAACCGCGGCGCTTAACATTATCAGCCGCAAGGTGGGCGCCGATCTCAACCTCTTCTCAACCGCGGGTACCAAGGACCGGCGTGCCATCACTTCACAGCTCGCATCCATCAAAAAGTGAGATCAGGATTTCACGTGGATCGCTTACCTGGGAGTTGAAGCGGTCAACCATAGTGTAGCAGTAGAGATTATAATAAATGAAATGTTTAAGTAAATAACTACGAAGTAATTTGTAACTATTGAAAAGGAAGGGAGTTTTATTTATATTATGCTTAAGCTCTTCACCTAAGCTCATTATTTCGTGGTAAATTTGTATGAATTATTCTAGTTAGATTCGTGAATCATTCTTTGGAAAATGCGGTTTCCAGAAGCAATTAGATGCAAAAAAATTGCCATTAAATATGGCGTTGTCTTCATTTAATTTGTCAAATGGATGAGTACAGGGTTAGGTTTACGTAACCCATACGTCACCCATTTGTTTAATTTAGACAATATATTTATATATGACCTAATGTATGATAATATGGTATGTAACATTTTGTAACCCCACCCCCATTCCCCGTAGCGAGGGGGATCCAGAGTCGACATAACTCCTACTACTTGTAAGAAGTAAATATATCTGACTAACATTCATACAAAACTATTTTCCAAAAATCGTTTTTGTGTAACATAAGCATAACATTTTCTCAATTTCTTAAATAAAATATATCAATTATTTCATATTTAATCTAGTTAGCATAGCTGTTTTCTTTATTTTCAATTAGTCACTCATTTATTTTCACAGCATGGATGCCGGTCGTCTAAAGGGTGCCAACAGGTTCCTACGCAAAATTCGACTCGGAAACTTTGAATACACCGACACTCCTCTCAAGCTGGGCTCTCTCTTGGGCAATCGTTTCACTCTTGTCATCAGGTTGGAATTCTTAGAATTTAATTTGTAGTTAATAATTGTAAAGAACCCATAATAGTAACCTTTTACGGTAAAGCCGAAATGTAGTATCTAATTTACTAAATTTTAATTGGTCATTGCCACTGCGGTCGTATGTTTTAATTAAACTCATGTATTTCTTTTCCATTACTCAGAGAGGTTGTTGCAGCTCCATCAGAAATCGAGTCTTCTGTCGACCAGTTGAGGACCAACGGTTTCATCGACTATTTTGGAATGCAACGCTTTGGAAACTGTTCCATTCCTACCTACGAAATTGGAATGTGAGATTTGTGCTGTTTATCTGACATTATGGTGTGAATGTGGTCGATGTGACTCCGGGTTGTAATTCATTTCAATTGTTATTTTCAGCGCTTTGATGAAATCAGACTGGAAGAAAGCAATTGATCTCATTTTGCAACCGTCAAATGCAGGTTTGTTTCCTTCATTATTATAGTGATCAATTTTGAGTAATAATACACAGTTTTATTAATTAAGATTATTGTATAAAGCAATTAGAATAATTACATTTACCACATGTAACCTGAGGAATTACTTAAACATCCGTTAAGAAAGCAAGCAATGTCATAATGTCGAAAGCATTAGCAGATTGACACTTACTCTAAATCAATTTACGTTTGTTTTGATAGTGTATTTTAAGTATTATTCATTGTAGTTTTTGTCACCGAATTGTAGCGAATTGAATTTCAAAAAGTTAAATGTCATTTTCTTTCATTAAAAAATCTAAAATAATTTTTTTCGTTTTCAACTTATTTGAACTATATAAATGTAGAATAACTAAATGCAAACTAGCCGTTCTGTTCAACTCAGAAACCGGAAAAGAAAAAAAAATTAATTGGAAAAATACAACGAATACTAGAACTGTCCGAAAAATAGATGTATTGTTATTATTAACTCTATAATTTGCGACACTTTTTAAAACAGAAAAGGGTACTTAAATAAATTCTGCCTGTCCGACCAAGGTCGTAGTGGTCGGACCATTTCCTCTGCGTCTGTGAATGCTTGTCACGCCAAACTGGTACTTTTGGGAGAATAGCTAAATTGTGCGTTACTTTTGAAACACATAGTAAATATATTATGTTCTATAAGTTTTCCAGTTTCATATTATATTATAATAAATGAGTTTAAACAGTATCACCCCGATTTTTAAACAATTTAAACGAAAATGGTACTACTATATTTTTTCTTCTTAATATACGAACATCTTTTTCAATAACAAATATATAGTAAGAGAATGCTTCAATCGTATATCGCCACACCTTTTTTAATGTTTATAGAAAAGATTAATTGGTCTTTTTGTATTTTTCAAATGATTTACCTCCTGGCCGCCTCTTGTTTTATGTCACATTTATATTTTTTAAGTCTGAAAATACAAATAAAGTTTTTTCTAATGTTTGTGGTAATCCTATTTAATGACTTATTCACCTTATTTAACACGTGAGTTGTTGTTCCCTATTTTATCTTTTATTTAGATTTTCCCCACGTTAGAAAATACAAAGAAATGTTTCTGAAGACAGGAGATGCCGCCGAATGTGCCGAGGCGATGCCACCTTCAATCGAGCAAAGACTACTTAATGGCGTGTCGATACACGGGAAGACTCTCAACGCCCTCGAAATGGTAAGACAAGTTATAGTGTTGACATTTCATTGATTTCAATCAACTGTTATCTCTAGGAGAGCGTTGCCCGTCATCAAAATTTCAACTCTATGATAGTCCGTACAGGGAAGTTTTTACAGAGTGGGCCTTATAGGACCGACCATTTGGGGCTATTTTAGTATGTGCAACCATCACCCGTGCAACCAATTAGTCTATCCTCAATGTTGCATTATTAGTTTTGTAATTAATGTAATCAAATTTTACAGTTGCAACAAGTAATATTTAGTTTTTTTTTGTTTTTATCTAAAAAGTTTCATTCGTTTATTATTCTCTTCTGTTTAAGAAATAGTGATATGTTCTTGATGACATAGTTACCGCATTGTTCAACTAGGTTACAATACGAAAACACTTTCATTACATCAGACATATTTTTAGTAATAATTTATAATTTTTAAACATCAATTTGTTGTATTAAATTTATTTAGTTTTATTTAACAAACTGTTTTGTTATTATTAGTTTAAACGAGTTTTTTAAAACCTATTCTAGAGTGTTTCTGTATAGTTGAATTCGTGCTGGGGAAAATTCCAAGTAATTGCAAGTTAAATCATAAATATAGTTAGCATCGTATTCTTATCAGGAACTGTATAATTAACATATTAATGTAATTTAAAAACACCAGATTTTAAACAGAGGTAATTATTTAATCATATTTACATTTTCCTATGAACCAAATATATTTCGTATACATGTTAAAATCCTAAGTGATGAATATGTAATGTATTTTGATTAAATAATTATGCCGAATATTATGTTCTATATTATGCTTTATAAACAATATAGATCAGTGTATACAATTATTGTTTATTAGTCCAGTGATGGAAACAATTAGTGTTTGCTCCTCGTGTCTCTGATTTTAGCAAGTTTTATAAATCATTGTCTCCCGCCCCCCCGC
>JAUZND010006468.1:0-10751 GCA_034780555.1 Coelogynopora nodosa
TCCTCACTTTCTTCCCCTTTATACAGTGTGCCGACCCAAAGGCAAGACACTGTATATTGTTTCGGTTCGGTTCGGTTAACAACTAGTTATTTATTCCTCCATTCACAACCTGTTTCTATGGACTGTAGACAGCTTAGTTCAATAATTAACAACACTCATCCACTCAGTATACGTCCCGCAAATGCATTTGATTAAATTATTTACTTATTACTGAAGGTATATTGTGGAACACACCTGAGACACATATACCTATAGAGTCAGAGGATATTTTTTTTATAGTTTTATGTAATACTTTCTGTATAAGTAATATGCGTGCAGTATAAATATATATAGTTGTACTATTCTGCACTGCACTTACATCAAGTTTAGTTTGTGTATATATTATAATTTGTGTATATATTATAATTTATTTGTATATATTATATTACATATAGAAATCATTATATATTTTATACATTCTGCAATTGTAAAAGTATTTGAAAGTTATTACCGTCAGTTTCGTAAAGTTATTTTAGGACGTTTTAATTTTTATATATTCTACATATTTTCTCTTTAATATCTTTATCTCTTTTTTGTAATATATATATATTTTAATTTAATCTTTTTAACATTCTCTTTATCAGTGTTCCACAAAATAGGTTTTTCCGACCACTGGTGGCCGGTTCATTGCTATAGTAAATGTGACCGGAAGTTCACAATAAAAAAAATTAAATTAGGCTTTTATAAACTTCTGTGCATTTTTTTAATTTGAAGTGACTGGTAGTAGTCTTATATTAGTAGTTTTATAGAAATTATATTTGGCCTTTAGTGTAAAAAAAGTTTACGAAAGGGTGTCTTTATAGTGTCGTCTACAATACTTATTGTGAAAATGCATTTTAATTATTTCAATTACTAAATATATTATAATAATTGTTAATCATCTTATAAACTTTATAATATGTTTTCTTAATGCTCAAATTTCAAAATTGTTTTCAATGTATTCAAAAAAATGTCAGTGTATTTAAATTTATTTTCATCGTATTCAAAATTTGTTTTCTAAATATCATTAATAGTTTTTAATAGTGTATTCAATCATAGTTTTCAAAAATTAACAATTCGTTTCAACATAGCTTGTACCTTTGTGTAAGTTATTATATATTAATAAGTCATTATTGATTAAAAATGTACACACTTTTGCACATTTTCTAACAATTTTATATATAAATATCTTCTGAACATATTTGACATAAATATCATTATTATCAAAGGCAAAATGTCCATTAACTGGTACCCTAATTTTTTTTATATAACTACGTAGTACATGGTTAGCTTATATTTTGTATTTGTATACAAAATGACCTAACACCTTTTTCTGGCAATAAGATGACTAATTTGTATTACCGTAAATGTGTATTTTATAATTGGGTGATTATATAATATAACATTAATTAATCATGAGTTAAAATTGTCAATACATTTTTAGTTATTTTATGGTTAATGATAAAGTATTTCACAATGTTATTTTATAAGGTACATAAGTATATATATGTATATGCATTTATACAACTCTAAATGTAATAATATTGTTATTGAGTATAATTAATAATGCAGACCAAGAATCATTTTAATCAATTCTACAATACATACAACAAATATAATATAGATGATATTGCATTTCATTAAAAATTAAATTTAATTTTAAACAATTCTAATTAAAGTAGATATCAATTATAAATTATATTAAATCTAAACTATTTAATCTTTTTAATCATGACACTACATCATGTTATATATATATTGTACATATTGTTAATATACATATATATATTATTGAAATATTTTGTTTTTGTATTTAATAAATGTCAAGAATTACTGCAAATTTGTAAATATATTTAACATACCTCCACAGACTATAGAGATAGTATACATATATATATATATATATTATCCTATACATTATATCCCATACAAAACTATTGATACAAATAAAAACTTTAGGTTTTAATATGTTTTTATTATAACTTACATTTGTTAATTATATGTACTACTAATTGATCAGCAACAAGGATTAATGGAAGTTAATTATGAAATGGATGGAAATATATATTATATTAATTTACGTATTAGTGAATTAAGCATAGATTTTTATATAAAAAAATACAAAATTCAATAATGATAAATTTATAATTAATAAATGTTTTTTTTAACACATTACTTATTCTATAGAAATATACATATTATTATTGTATAATTGTTGTAAATATTTTTTAAATATTTCATTAATCAGGAAGGTGTGATTTCCCACAATGACTATATATACACTAGTCAAAACCATTTCTAAACAAGTTTAAGTATTATTGTTTAATCGTTTGTATCTTGATGATTTAACGTAAAAAAATTGCATTATTTGCATTAACGATTTTTAAGTTTTCGCTTAAGTCTTAACTATATTTTCATTTTTCTTTTAACAAAATGTTTAATTTTAGACAGTAATATTTGTAGTAACAATATTTGAGTTTTAGATTGCACTTAAAAAATAATTATTTTTGAATTTTTATGTGCGTAACAGTTTTAAATGCCGTAAAAACTGCAAATTGAATAATTTCATCATTCCGCAATTGAATAAATATATTTATGTTACTTTACTGCTAATTCAGTAAAGTTACTATAATAAAGCAAGTTCATTTTTATGTAATTTGTATATTCTCTTTAACATTTTTTAAAATATATTATATATTTATATGTATCATTTTCTTTTCCATTCGGTTCAGCGGTCCATGTGAAGTTGAAGTCATTATGCACACTATATTGAAAAGATACATGTTGGTGCAACTGCTAAAAATGTTTAAATGGTTTTATATTGATAAACATATATGTTGTTATACGTAGATTATATATATTATGACCAAAAAGAAGAAAAAATGATTACTACAAAAAATAATAATGGACTTAATTTATAGAAATTTATACATACCATACAATATTTTATATTTTAAAAATAAACGTCTTTTAAATATATTTTAGATTACCAAATTTGTTCAAATCTATTTCGGATAATAATGTTTTTTGAATTGTGAATATTGTTTTGTATTGTTAGACAGAATACAAAAGATAGTAGATAATTGCAAGACATATTAAAAATTTACACTTTGAATATATACTTTTATACTTTTAATATTCATTTTTATATATACTATATATATATATATTTCAATATACTTTTAAATGTAATATTTTTTAAAAAAATACATTTTACATATTTACTTACTATTTAAGTCAATAATAAATTCATCAACTATTTGGGAGATAATTTGTCAAGTTATAGCCTACTCTAGATTTTTATAAACAGAACCTACAGTTACATGTTTACATACTAGATTACAATGTTAAAATTAGATAAGGTTGGATATTTGGTTTTAATTCCATATAGCTTGATGAGAAAAAATTCTGATGAATCGGATGAACTTTTGTGATGCTGTGATTTTTTGCCAACGTCATAGATGTAAGCCTATTTCTTTCATTTAAAAGATAAACTATATTATACTATATTAATATAGTCAGTATATTGTAATGTTAACTAAATTTGTTATAATAATTAATTAATAATAATATCGAACCATATTTAAATAAACCATTTTAAAAAACGTTATTGTTTTAATAAGAAGATTATTATTTTCTATAGTAATATTCCAACCGTCGTCAGAGCTTTTTATTGAATAATATTGGATAATAATATGACATAATAACAATACGTCATGTGATATTGATAAATGGGTTTGTATAAAGGACACTATCAAACTACTGGCATATACTAAATTGCACCTCGCTTTTAAAAACATATCAATACTGAACGTTTATTGTAGCAACAAGGATAACGAAAATGCAATCATTATATCAAATAGAAAAACATATTTCAATAATGAAACCATTACAATACATCAATCAAAATCTGTGTTATGATAACCAATCATATTATTAATTATATTTAAATAAATAAACTTCAGTTAAGTCAATTAGGGACACAAAGTAATATCGTACTATATAGAACAGCTCGGAATGATATAAAAACAGCCGAATGACATAAAAAAAGAGCATGGAGTACACACACACACTATAAAGATTTTTCATGACTTCGTTTTTCCAACAAAACAAAAAAAGATATATAACAGTATATTAATGATATTACATTAAATTAACCTAAATGTTTATTTTAAAAGAATTTAATATATCTTTCATAAAATTGTGTAACGTAATTAATTACTGAAAAGTGATATTTTAGACTGAATATGAATGTAATAAAAATCATTAACAAACACTATCTAAGCATTTTCATTAAAAATATATTACATTATTTGGTGAATAGATATATGTTGAATCCATGGTAATTTTTAACAGAATTTTTTTTTAAATATTAAAATTAATAAGTATTAATGAAACATTTTTCGATAATATTTATCAAAAAATACATATTTGCAATGTCTTTATAAACACTAATTTTACTATAAAATGATCATGCAGCTTCAATTTATTTCAAATTTTGTGCATTCAATTAAGACAGCTATCTAAAGAAATTAACAAAGTATTAGATAAATATAATGAAATAACTTATGCCAAAACTTATTTAAATTTCATTAAATGTCAGAAAATTTTAGCCAAAAATTGAATAATTTTATTTGACATAAAATATGATATAATTAAGCTTAAATCCTCAAATTTGAAATGCAGCTAGAAAAAGGCATTGTTGATTTTAAGAAAGCTGTACAATTTCTGAAGGACTAAAAATATCAAACTTATCATCTTTCCTATATTATTCAAAAAATTGTTTAACTGAAAAGCGATCACTAACTTCCATAAAACTTAAAAGAAATAACATCAAATTTAAACTAAGCAGTAATACCAATTAATAAAACGTGTTATTAACGTCTATTATCACATACAAAAATATATTTATAAACTTAAGGAATATGATCTGTCACACACGTCTATGAAATAGTTATGAATTGTCCACATGACAATTTAGATGAAATGGGAGCTAATATTATACTATATAGCAATTAGGATAAAAAATTATTTTCTTCAAATTATTAAAAAATAGGTTGTAGCTTAAATCCGGGGGAAAAACCAAAGGAATATATAGCCAGTTTTCAAGGTCGGCATTAAAACAAATAGCAAAGATAAACAAACAATTTTAATTTAAAGAATGTAATAATTACTACTTAAAATAAATTATAATTCATTTATTTGTACATTTCAGAATAAATTTTAATGTATTGTATATGCTTATTTTGATTATTGTCATCGACACTCTAAAATGTAATTTTTTTATTAATTAATTTGATTATTTAAAAATTTATTTTGTTTATTTTAGATACTTTTGCATTGACGATCTTGAAAATTAAGTTAAATTTCCTTGGGATTTGTCCTCCGGAAAAGGAAAACGAGATTCAACTAAAGATAGATAAAATAGGATGAATAGTTTGACAGAATGACAAGTGTTTAATAGATAATTATATACAATTTCCAAATTCGTTCCTGTTACACATGAATAATACAAAAATTAAACAATTTCTAAATAATTTTCAAAACATCAACAGTTTTAAATATGTAATAAAATTGAAATTGTCTACTCGCATATCGATATCCCCTCATATACCAGTAGTGTTAAGGACTTGTTCACAAATGCATCCACAAGATGCACAGTTATTAATGAAATTTAAACAATTTTGTAAAGAAAACCGACAATTGCAGCAAAGCTCACATAACTTAGAACTGATGACACAATTATTCCTCCACTTGAATACATACTTACCTGATATGAATTAGAAGTGTGATGACAGTTGATTGTTTGGGACACTTTCTGTGCAATCCTACACGACTTTAGCTGATTCTTTGAAGTCCGAAGTCTCTGTTGTACCTTCTGGCGATCCTCTAGACTGGTTTTTAGATTCTGTTGACAGCTTCTGAGATTATTTTGTGAGGCGGAATAATTGATATTAAGCCTTTTATTCTCGACTTCAATATCATTATGTTTATATTTTAAACGTTTTAATTTAGTTTTGATGACATTAACAGTATGTTGTAGTTCCGTTTTCTCGTTTTCTAAAACAATAAGCTTGGATTTCAAATATTTCTGATAATTTTGAGCAACAATAAACTTATGTTGTAGTTTCGATTTCTCGTTTTCTAAAGCAATAAGCTTGGATTTCAAATATTTCTGATCATTTTGAGCAACAATAAACTTATGTTGTAGCTTCGTTTTTTCGTTTTCTACAGCAATAATTTTGGATTTCAAATTATTCTGAATATCTTCAATAACAGTAACCGTATGTTGTAGTTTATCATTTTTTGTTTTCAACAGATAAATAGCTGTTGAAAGAGAACCAATAAGTGCCAAAAGGAAAAATGTAACTGCAACAATTATGATAGTTCTGCATGTACAACATTTAAAAGAACAACAACTTTTATCTTCGTAATCTTTCATTTCAGCAGTGCACTATAATCGTAACTTGTTAATATGTGTTCAATTTATATTACTGAAAAATACCTTCTTTTTACGATATAAATATTAACTTTAGAACAAAAGAAACGATTGTTGGAAAAACCAAGTTTTTTACTCTCTCACCCTCTATAATACGTTGTGCAATAATTTGACAACTGAAATGAATTGAAATCTATAAATTGTTTCTATATAGACTGCAAATTAAAGTAATCATCTAAAGACTCAACTCATCCAATCGGCACAGGTCACGTTTAGCAAATGCATTTAATTAATAAAGAGCCACATCTGAGACACATATTATTATATGTACTAATAGAGTGGATAGTTTCTTATATATACTGACGACAGGCTAAATTAGTTTTTCAATGATTTTTGTATGCTGAATTTTTGCAGCTTGCATTTTCGCAGTGGGTATAAATTTTTTTTATAAATATGCATATGCAGTAGTTGTTATAATATATTCTGCACTGCTCTTACATAAAGTGTTGTTTATATGCATATTATGTTAGTATTTATATATTACATTACATATAGAAATCATTATATAATATGTTATGACTGTTATAAAGTTCTAATTGACGTTTTTGTCAATAACAGTATGTAATTTGCATATTTTTATCATTCTGAAATTTCACATATATATTTATGTTATCACCGTCAGTACGTTCCGTAAAGTTATTTTTTTGACGTTTTCTCTTTTATATCCTTATCTCTTTTTTTATAATAATATTTTAATCTCTTTCACTTTCTCTTTATAATATATTGTGCTGTCTATGTTACCTACTTATTGTGAATATGCAAATTGCGTATTTGAACTACTTAATATATTATAATGATTTTTTTAAATAATTTTATTGATTTCGTAAGCAATTTTCTTAAAGAAATTTTTTTATAATTGTTTCCAATGTATTCAAATTTGTTAAATCTAAATATAATTAACAGTTTTCCATTATGTATTCATTAATAGTTTTCAAAAAATAACAATTCATTTAAACATGGTTTGTTATAGGTACCTTTCCTAAACCAAAAAGGAAAAAACACTATCGAAAAAGCTACATATTTATTTTTAGAACATTGCATAGATATTAAATATGTTAAATATATGAATGTACATTACATACAGTATATATATATATATATTATTGTATGCGTTATATATTGTACTGTATATGTGTGTTAAATATGTTATAGACATGTTAAATATTTATCTATTTCGAATATTACTATAGTTCACATGATATTTATTTTGTAATAATGTCAGCCACAATAATGCTAAAGATGGGGTGATTAGAAATGTATGTGCTACATTTGGCTAAATCAAGTCTAAAATAAAATGGCGCTGAATAATTAATCAAATATCTTACGTTCAATATTCAAATAATAAATTATTAATTATCTAAAGTAAATTCACTTTAACTTATTTTATTGACCAATCTTTTTTTAAACTTTATTGATTGACCTAGTACTTTATACCCAATGTTAGTATATTATGTCGGTGTTCTTATCTCTACGTACAAATACTGACACTGACAAATAAGTAAGGCACCTAATTTTTTCACTTATCATATGTTTAGTTATTTTTTTAATAGTGACTATTACAAATTGAATTAACTGTCAGTAATATGTAAATAGAGTATTTTCTTATCAATGATGCATACATATAATATATAATTATTAATAATGTTAATGTTAATGTTAATAAAAACATGAATATTTATACTTATAAAACCTTTTCAAGATTCAGAAATAAAGAAAAAAATGTTAATGCATTTTCAAAAACGAGCTGTAACAATAGACATATGTAAAGATTTTCAAACATTTTTAGAAAAAAATATTAATATGACTTTCTTATAATATTTTTGTTGTTATAAAAAATCCATTGTGGTTATTACATTAATTAACTCGAAATGTTCATTTTGAAAAAAATTAATGTAATTTTGTTTAAATTGTATGACGCCTGCAACAACTGATTTGAAAACGTTATATTTTATATTACATTTAAATATAATTATCTTTTGATAATTTTTATTTAAAATTTCCCATATTCTTTATTAACTCTAAAAATATTTTTAAAATATAAAATACATGTTATATTATAATTTACCGGTAGGATATCATAAATATTTTAATATAATCAAAACAGAGCAATTTTTTTAATAAATAACAATTATTAAATATATAATTAACATTTTTTAAATATCCTACTTCTTTAGAGTTCAAAATGTTATGGACATTTCAAAATAGCTCTAAAACTAGAACTAAATAAAAATAAAAATAATTAAGCAGAATTCAGCTAAATAGAACTAGTTCTATAAATTGTCAAAAGACTTTAAATAATTTTAAATTTTGGCATATCTGTTTAAAAATACATTTATGGAAATGAAGCAACTACCAATTCAGTAAATCTCGTGAAAATACTTACAATACAGTCGTATAGGAAGAGTGGATTCTGGCACACCACTTAACCTTTGACCATGACTCTTGACCCTTGATCCCCTACCCCCCAGAAATGTAAAATGATTTTGAATTTTCGCGCCAACATAATTTAACGATCCTGATCATTATGGATAATTTTTGTTTTTAGCCAATAACTTTTGATGTTTACAACTTATGACAACCAAACTTGTATGATGACTCACCAACATAAGCCCCATCTTGTGTGCTACTTTTTTTGTAAGTAGTATAAAAAAATTATATAATAAAATAAAATAAAATGTAATAGATAGACATTTAGAATAGCTATGAGCTAGCGTCAATTTTAAAATAATCGGTTGAAATTTAATGAAGATAAAGACATTTTAGTGATTTACAGCTCATTAAATCAATATATATATATTTTAATATAGTAGAATGAAATTAAATACATAGACTAGCAGAATAGCTATCAGTATAAGTGCTTATGTTTAAAAAATCGGTTGAAATTTGACAGAGTTGTAGACATTTTACCATTGTGGTGTATTATTGCCATATATTGCACTATGATTTCAATGAGGATTCTGGCGTTCATTCAGCTTGATTATACTTGATGGACCCTAATATTATGAATTTATAAGTCAGTGAAAATTCACTTATATAATTAATCGGAATTAATTAAGACAATATAGAACGAAACAGATAGTGTATGAGACATCTAACATTTTAAAAATTGTAAATGAACCATGTTGAAGACCATCAAAATTATTAGAAAACACGTACACAATGATTACCTTTCATGATAATTTAGTTAAAATTCATTTACATGACTATTCGGAATTAATTTGGACAATTTAGAACGAAACAGACAGTGTAAGAGACCATAAAAAAAATTTAAAATTGTAAATGAACCATGTTGTAGACCAATCGAAATTACTAGAAAACACGTACACAATTATTACATTTCATGATAATTTAGTGAAGATTCATTTACATGACCATTCGGAATTAATTTAAACAATTTAAAACGAAACAGACAGTGTAAGAGACCATCTAAAATTTTAAAAACTATTTGCTTTATGAGCATAATAAATAATTTGTGCAAAACTACATATTAAAATATAGCACTTAAAATATTATTAAAATTGTTTTGTATAACCAAATAGTATCACAAAAGAACATTCTAAACATAATATGCTAAACATATGTAAGAAAATATAACATATATTGTAAATGAACCATGTAGTATACTATCAAAATTATTAGAAAACACAAATAATGATTACATTTAGGTTAATCTGTAAGTAGCAAAATCAAGCTGAGTGAACGTCCGAATCCTCATTGAAATCAGCGTGCAATACATGTAACCATAATACACCACAATGGTAAAATGTCTACAACTCTGTCAAATTTCAACTGATTTTTTTAAAATAAGCACTAACTCATAGTTATTCTGCTAGTCTATCTATTTAATTTTATTCTACTATATATATTGATTTAATCATCTGTAAATCACTAAAATGTCTATAACTTCGTTAAATTTCAACCGATTTTCAAAAAATTGACACAAGTTCATAGCTATTCTAAATGGCTATATACAGGGTGTTCATAAAGTCACGCATCATAGAAAAAATGACAATGTTATATGTATACATAGAAATTTTGTATAGACATTTTGGATCGATTAAAATTTGAATTTGAATAATCTTCAGTTTAAAGCGCACTTTAGTCATAATAATCTTCAGTATAGAAATTCTGGATCGATTAAAATTTTAATTTGAATTATCTTCAGTTTACAGCGTAATTTAGTCATTATAAGTCATGGTATTGTCAAAGGAACTACAAGTTGAGATAATTCTTA
>JAUZND010006469.1:0-10751 GCA_034780555.1 Coelogynopora nodosa
GCAATATAAAGATGTTGAGAATGGTCAAACATTTTAATGACTAATTTAGAAAGCTGTAAATTAATTTCTTTCAGAGGCAGGTTAGTATAGAGAGTACTAAAATCAAAGGTGTAAAAAGACGAAGATGAGTATTTTTCATTTTTACCATTTAAGAGTTTCCCAATTGAGCATTGAGATCATTTATGATGCACTGTTAAATGTCATAGGTTAATTTAAATTAATGTAAATAAAATTTCAGTATAAAATTAATAAATGGTCATATATTTTAGAATCTCCCAAATATTTTAAGCATGTGCACTCCTTTTGACACAAAATTATTAGTATTTTTTAGCTCAATTTTGTTCTATTTATTCTTGATTCAGCAGCATAGTATGATTTAATCTGCTCTGTCATACTTTTCCAGATATAGGTTTTCAGTTGTTTAATAGTTGAGAAGCTTCTTTCACTAATATAACTATATAATTAAGTGACTTTCCCCAATATTGAAAAATACATTACTTCAAAGACAATACCTCATCAATAAAGTACTAAATATTAGCAACTATAATGGGCAGACAAATGATTTCAGTCAATATTATCTCCATAAAATGCAGTCACCTTTTCTAGACTATCTGTGTAGAGATTACAGTTTGCTGCATATGTCAACAATATCTTCAGTTTCTTGTGAATATTAAACTTAAAGCCATATTGGTTGAAATTATATGTTATAGACATAGTACTGATGCCATGCCCATGGCAAAATCAACTGCTCCAAAGTATATCATCCAGTAATAATGCTTTGCTGACACATCATAAAATTTGTTCCCTGCTATAATTTTCATAACACTTTGTCTTTAAAGCATTCTTAATTTTTGGAAGAACCAATTCTGAAGTTGTTTTTCCTCATGACCATGAGGCATGACAGGGGCGTAGCCAGAATTTGGCAATGGGGGGGTGCACGGGCAGGTGTCTGGGGGCGCAGCCCCTAGCGGGGTTCGGCAGGGGGTTAGAGGGGCTCTGAACAAATTTGAATATCTGAAAAAATTGTGGATTTTATATGAAGTTAGAGTGACTAGAAGTAGGTAATAAGAAAACATGCTTTTAAAATATATTTTTGCCAAATGGTTGTTATTTTTCAGTATTATAATTGTTTGTGTCAACAGTATTACATCTTCTAGTATACCTAATTACATAAAATAATTTTTTTAAATTTAAATGCAGAGTCAATTCGGTCGAGCTGATCCTTTAATAGAAGTATCTCATAGCTATACCAAAATTAAGAAGGTATGTGACTTTTACCAACAAAACATATATGTAATAAAATAGAAGAAAACATACATTTTTACAGATGTTTTTGATAATTTCAGGATTTTAGATTGTCCTTAGTTTATAATACATATGTATGAACATCTAAGAAAAGAAAAAAATAATACAGATTTTATACAAATATATACTGATTTTATACAAATATATACTGATTTTATACAACATAGGTACATATTTGTTTGAAAATTACAGGATTGTAAATTATTTTTAAAATACATAAAAACATCTAAGAGAAAAATATATACAAAAAACTATGTAGTCTATCTATTAAAATAGTGATAGAGATGTGTACTTTCATTGGTTAATTAACATTTGACTATCTCACAGCACAAAATTAATCAAGTTATTGTATTAATTGTAATTGTTAATTAATATTCAACATGAAAAAGCGCCTCTTGAAAGGGGAGGCGCATGGGGAGATGCGCTCGCTCTATACTGGCTACACCCCTGTAGCTTTACTGAGATTTTAACTGTTTTTATTAAGGTTTTAACTATACCTTTGCTGACACTTTGACTTGTTCATATTTTGACTTAATTATTATTAATGACAATGTTGACGTTTTTTATGTGGTTTGCTATTAAGGTATGCTATTCTCATATAGTACAGGTAGCTTATAGTCAACATATAACATATTGCTGTATTTTAACTTGGCCTTAGCCTTAAATAAGTTTTATGCTGATACCGGCAATTTATAAAAAAAAAATTAAATAAAAATATCAAAAATAATAATGATACAATTGCGCCCTGTTATTAGAAATATAACAATTACTCACTATATATAATATATTTAATGCGGTCAATGCATTTTTTGAGCACGTGAATCCTCCACAAACCATTTTATATGTTTCTAATATAGGTTTTTACAAGAAAAAAAATCGATCAAAAAAAGTGACATAAATTAAAATGAAATTGCCGCTTTTTGTTTAATTTTATATTGTTCCATGTTAAGAAATTGCCATGGATTTTGAAATAATATAATATTAAATAATAAGAACTTTGCTATAAAATAATAATAAAATATAAGTTTAAGGACATTATCGAATAAAACGAATATGTTGCAGTAACTATAAATATGTTTCAAAGTTCTGAATTTTTTTAGGTAATATTGACGTTGAACAGGCAATTATTAATTGAAATAAATTTAATACTTGTATTATCTTCCTCACATATCTGTATTCCTGTTTCGATGTGTTATTTGTCTTATATTTGTTTTATATTTGTAAATTATAAAATCTCTTTATCGAATTTGCAATATATTAACTTATATTAAATAAAATTTTATCGAATACTTATAGGATATTCATAGGCTATATTGAATCGACTAATTGTTATTCGAATACGTGTCTGATTGTCTATATATTTGGAATTTTAACAACGATTCAAGAATTCTTTAAATGCATGATTCTAAATAACAAATATGATTCAGTAATATCTAAATTATTTTTTTGACTATGTAATTAAATTATATCTATGACACTTAAAGCTGATTGTTTATATCTATTGCATGTTCAATATTATAAAATGGATTTTCAGGATTAATAATCATGAAAATAGTTTTCATACTGCATGTGTTATATGTAATTATATGTTATTATATGTATTGTATATTCTTTGACTGATTATATTTATCAATAACGAGATTCAAAATTGCCGCGTATAATGATTACAAACTTTTTGCACATAATTTTTATCGTTATTTTTTAATCTATGCCGACGATACTGTTAATATGTAAATATTGAGTAAAATTATATAGACATTTTAAAATAATATTTAATTATTAAAAATTTAATTTTTAATTTCATTTATTAAAAATTGTATTTTTAATTTCATATATTACAAATTGTATTAAATTTCAATTATTAAATTTTTTATTATTTAAATTTAAAAAAATTCAATTATTAAAAATTGTATTTAATTAGGTATAATGATTAAAAATTGTATTTAATTTCAATTATTGAAAATTGTATTTTATATTAATTACGTATTATAATGTTGCATACAATTTTTATACGTTACCATAAATACTACTTAAAAGTACAGCTCACATAATAAAATGATATTTGTAATGTGTCATTTGTTTTCGATTTTATTGGATCTCTTCAGTTATAGTACGTATATTATTTACTTATATGTTTACTTGATAATTAATTAGTTAACTTGAAACTTCCTTTCATAAAAAAATCTTTCTAATATTATTACTTAATAAAATAAATTCTTTATAATATATTTATACGTACAATATTTTTAAAAAAAATTTATAATAGTATAATTTGTAATTATATATTATTACACTTGTGATTGCGCATTTATATTTTACTAACAGACTACACAATATTTAAACAAATGAAAATATCTATATTTGAATAATATGTTGCTGTATGAACTATATTTAAAAAAGTACATGATATTAATAACAATAAATTAATAATATCAATTAATAACATGTCATTTATTTTTTGTAATATATATATATATATATATATATATCTGAATAATTGGAACCATCATGAGTTATTTATTTATATTTAACAATTAAATACTGTTAATTTACAAAATTGGTGTAATTACTTTATATATATTGAAATATAAAGGATGACAATACAAATATTCAGATAAATAATAAAAATAAATCATATGAAAATAATATTATATTTGAAAAAGAAGACGTTCCATCGATGAGAGTTTTAATTTTGACAACCTTTAATTAATATAGTTATATAGAATTAATAAGGATGCAACTATTTTAAAAAGGTCACATGATTGTTTTATTAATATATTTTATCCAAAGAAATCATCGAGTTCATTAATATTAAAATGTTAAGTAAAGATATTGATGTAATATATTACACAAATTATAATATTTAATAAAAAAAATAGTACTTATTATAAGTATAATAAAGGTAGTAAATTTTAGCATGAACATTTTATAATTTATATGACATAATAAATAGCGTTGTTTAATTATAATAAATACACAAATAACTCTATGGTAAGTAAGAATAATATGTAAATAATGTAAATCTTGTAATGTAAACTATAATGTACAATAATTTCTTCAGTCATTCTACAATTAAAAGAACGTAACGTTAATGAATCTGTTTAAGTAATATAGTACAACACAAATGAATTACAATTTTACCCCAAATTATAGATTATAAACTAATTATACTATATTAATTAATAACTAATTTTAATAGTCACATAAAAGTTATAGATATATAAATATAATATGCTTATTCTAATTGTATTTCAGTTTATGCCAATGAACCACACTCTGTTTACGCTCGGAAAGCATATCGCTCCAGTGTTGCGCCTGTTCCGGATTCACCTTGGCGCCCAGTCGAACCCGACCGATCTCCTCGTTCTTGAGAAACTCTTTGCTGATAACGATGATGTCCACGCTGACGTTCCTGATGTTGGCCACGGGAACTGAGTAGACGAACCCCTCGTTCCAGGAGGGATTGGGGCTCTTATCAACGTGAGAGGTTTGATTTTTGTCAACGGTTGTGTTGTTGGAGTCTGTTATATATAGTTATACAAAGTGGGTGGTGGGTAGTCTAGAGAGATCATCAACAACTTCTAAGGTAGTGTTCTAACAAATTACGCTTTTTAAATAATATTTATGCAGACAGCATTTATACAATATTTGTCATACATATTATTAAAATGTCCAATTGTGTATACGTACCTATTTGCAAGAGAATACCAATGAAATGTTTTACGAGGAATTTTATTTTAAATGATTATATACAAAAATTCAATACTCATAAAAAATTATATATAAAAGTACTTATTCTTCAAACCAATTCTCTGCATTTCATTTTTATTAATCATATTTCAAGAAAAACAGTAAAATATGTTTATTGTTCAATAAAAATATTATGGAATAGTGCTTTTTACTTTGTAGTAAATTTTACTAATAATATTTTTGAATATTAGTTTACATTAAAAAACATGATTAATTTCAAATAATTACATTTCAATGAAAGTACTTATAAATCTATTAATATATACTAGAATATTACCAATAATATAATATTATTATGAGATTAGTTTAATAATTTAACAATTCTGGTAGAGCACAAAACTTAAAAGTCATGTTTAATATGAGTATACTCATATTAAACATAGTTAAGCAAAAATGTAAATATATATGAGATTATTTCATCTTGTCCCCAGAATATGTTAGTAAAATTGGACAACATAAAATGAAATGTTGAGAAATAAGCAACCTTACCGCGCAGCTTAATCTTGCAGAATGGATTAACTTCTGGGCGCGTCTCAGACTTTTTGAGATCTTTCGCCTCTAGTGCTGTGACGGTGAGCCTCCCAGCTTGCGGCGTGTAGCAGAGTGAGATCAGAATTTCGCCAGCTGGTCTAAAATTGGTTAATATATATGTATAGAGCTATAATACAGCATTTGATTCACACCTCTTTAGCGAAACTTAAACATAACGCGATGTCCGTTTTTAATTGTGATATTTCGCTTCAATTTTTTTTAAAGAAATAAACAGCACTTTTATCACTCAAGATAAAAATCAAACAACTCTGCTGGCGCTGTCAGAAACACATCTGCGCCGTACATCAAGTTATTTTCTGCCAGTCTTGCAGCAAAGATGTCTAAATTACTTATAACACATACCTACTGATGACTGTTCATTTTTAATTTCACTTATACGTTTATACACCTGTAAAATATGTTCAGGGTAATAAACGTAATCTATTTTTTGTGTAAATAAATTTACTCTAGATTCATATATAAAATAATAATTGTGTCAAATTCTGCTAACAATAGTATAAAAGTACAAAAACATTTGTGTACTAGCAATGATAAGCATAAATAGGCATTAATTATGTACATGTATACATAATAACATACATGTATTATTATTAAAATATATTCAGGGGACTACAGTATACATCAGTTTCAACCAAAATTTAAGACATTTTGTGGGAAATGTAATGTATTTATGTTGGGGTAAAATTTTATTGCACAAACATAAACTACCTAGTATTTTTGAGAACTGTTAAAACTTTTGTGAATTTTTCATTTCCACTAAATTAAATTTAAAGTCATGAAATACGTAACATTCAGAAAAAGTTTAGCCCAAATTAGAAATTGCTTACACATTTATTTAGAAAACATAGTATATTGTATGGCAAATATTTGAGAAAATACCGATTATTCTAACATATAAATAGAGATCAAATTATTTAATGATTTACATTTTTTAATATTTGTGTATATAATAGCTTTCCACTCTGAAAATCAGTTAATTTTTAAACGAATTGATTGGAAAAACATGATCGAATTATTGATATAATCTGATTTCGTATCAGGTGATAACCAAATATTATCTATATAGGGTTAAATCTAATTTACAAAAAATATTGTTTTTATTATAGTAAATAAAAAAATTAAATCTTATGTGAATTTGAAGATATAATTATATTAGTTAAACTGTTAAATATTTTTTAAACATATTAACAAGATAAATTCATCTGAAAATCTTTTTTTAATATTATATATCATCGGGAAAAAATATAATCTACACAAACCAGCGGAAATAATGATTCAGTAAAAAAATAACAACTGATCACATTCCATTCTATTCCTCAACACCACTACAAAACATGTCAAAAATAACAAAAAACCAGACATTAGCAAAGCGACTAGCAAAAAGAAACAACAATTTATATTAAATATCAAGATGAATATAAAGAAAAAACAACACCTATAGGCGAGAACTCCAGAAATGTTAAAGAAAAGGAATGTATTTATAATCAAACTACTAATATCAATTTAAAGTAAATTTAAAATCCTTTTTTATTATACTCTATATAAACAGGCCTGCAGTGATAAGACAAGTAAAATCCGTGGATACCTAACAAATGCAAGAAGCAAAAACATAATTAGGGACAGACCAGATCATAAATATAAATACATGTAACAACTGAAATTTATAATAAAAAAGTTAAAAAATTAAACTAAACATTTTGGTACAACTAAAAAGTAAAAAACAAAAATTTAGACAGTTAATAAATTTCAGCATATCATAATATATTTTATCAGTATTAAACATTTAAGAATAGTTTCAAAAACACAAATCGCTCATTTTTAAATTAATAGGTGCATGGAATTAGCAATGTTATGTTTTTATCCGCAATATATTATCTGGAATTTAATTTAAGAGTTCTGGAATTAAATTTTAAAGACGTAAATAAAGTAAACATTTTCGTATTCTAAAAACATTTTTTATAAAATATGAACAACATCTTTCTATTTCTCTACTCGCTGTTTCTAACATTCAAACCTATAATAAAAAACAGTATAATGGCCTACGTGCTGAAAAAGTAACGATAATATAGATAGTTGTCGTATGATAATTGTATAATTTATTTTAGCTGAACATTTCATGATAAGTTAATATATTAAAAAGAAATGTTTTGAACGTATTGTATAACAATTAAATCAAATTTTACATATGTTTAACATTACTAAAGACAAATACTAACGATATCATAATTCATTTAAAATAAATATATATTCATAGAAAAAAAACATACGATTACCCCCGTGTGTCTTTGCATGGTTTCAAATACTTCCACATATCAAGGTATGTCTCGGAAACTTTTTCTTCGTAGAGGTTTTCTAAAGGAAAATAAACCTCTCCGATAGGCTCGTCCTTCGAAAAACGATCATAATCAATCACCTGCATGTAAAGAACACGATTATGAAGATAATTCGCGGGAAACGCTTCAAATACAAATGATTCATTCCATTTGGGATTGAGCGTTCGTTCCTTGATCTTAGTAGAGACCTTGTTATGTTTGTCGGGAACTATCCACGCCTTTACGTATGGGTCGCTTTTTCCATTGAGATCCATCGCGGCAAGGTCAATAGCTTCAACTATCTTGATCGACAAATGCTTGAGCTGGTAGTTGTAGTCTAGAATAAAATGCAGTTTCCCAAGGTTGTAATTTTCGCCTACGTTGTAAACGTCTTTTGTGAGATTTGTTGTAGAGGTAGAACTAACACTACTTCTCTCTGAGGTGGGAAATAAAGAAACTCGTGAGAGAATAGAGGTCTGGCGTTGAGCAAGTTGGTCTTGTACCGGCACCGTTGCAAACTGATTAACAGGCGATTGCTGGCTAACTATCGTCAAAGTACCGGCAGGCTCCTCTGAAGATTTTTTGTATTGTTTTTTTAATAAGTTAAAACACCACCTCCAAAATCCACAAAAGGTAAGAATAATAAAAATAACAGCAAACCCCAATATGCCAATCAATGCAACTTGCCAGGTGGCAAGATCTGCCATTAAGTTGTGGGATATAAAAATGCAAAGTGATTTCAATTTATCGAACTACTTTAAACTATAGTCAACGAGATAAACATTATGATATGATGTTTAATAATAAGACAGCTAGCTAATTGCTGTTCTGTACATGCTTTTAAAACAGATTTATAATTCTCATAGCCACTTTGTACTTAATGTCAGTTTATTCATATTATATGGTGTAGGCTATAAAACTATATAATATAGAAATGGTCATTGAATGAAAATCGATAATGACAATATTAAAAATAAGACACGAAAGCAGGATACAAATTGCTCTCGAATATTGACTTAAGTACTGCTAATCTGTGTGATTATTTATTTTGCTTTGTACACTCCAACTTGCAACAATTATCATGTGAAACTTCGTATATTCGACTTTATGATTTGAAAATAAATGCGTTTGAAAGAGATTCTCTTCAACAATATACAAACAAAACAAATGATCCATATTCAAGAAAATTAAAAGACAACGAAAATATATTAAATTTTTTATGCATTTTAGGTAAATCGGATAGAAAGTACATAATTATTGATTTTTTATTAACATTTAAAATAACATATTTTATTATAAATACTCATTTTTATGCATGGCATAGAAAATTAGAAGAATAGATATGATAAATATATCAGAAGTAAATATAATATACTTGTACAAAAGTAATTTTTATCATAATAATAAAATAAAAAGATAGTTAAAAATAATTATAAAATATTTCATTAAAATGATAAAATTATATAACAGTTTTAACTAATTTGTTTTTTATCTTCATTAATTTATTTAGTTATTTAACCCTCATCCGTGGACATATTTTGCGAGGTTTTATCCGTGAAGGGGCTTATCCTCCTATTAGCCTATCATCCGATAAGGATGAAATTTGGTATACACATACCTTCTAAAGACTTGTCGAGCTATTTTATTTTGAAAAAAATAGTATCATTTTTATGACCTGATTACATCATTAACTGGCCACATATGCTATAGCTTTTGATAATAATAACACAATTTTCTCTAGTAGGCCTATGTTAAAATATTAGAAATTCTATTTTTTAGTTAGATAAAAGCATTTTAACCACTGAGTAAAAACATTAGTCATACATTACATCGTTCAATCAAAAACATCATTTATTTGAAGAAAAAAATGGTATACCCCTATCTACGTACGAAGGGTTAAAATGCCTTCAAATAAAAACTAAAAAATTATTTAAATAATATATTTTAGTGCAAATTTAAAACTGATATATTTGGAAAAATTTCTAGGATGTTCTTTCCGTCGGATGACAATTTTTTTTAAACATTGTCTTGTATTTCAATGCTCATAATTTTGACATTAAAAGATATGAAACTAAATTAATAATAATAATAGAAAATAGAGCTTTTGTTGAAAAGTATAAGTATCAATATCAGTGAGCTAGATACTCAATAAATGTCAATTGAAAATATTAAAGCTATATATGTTAATTAAATATAGCCTTATATTAAAGCGGGGTTTCTCGTAGATTTTATACTTGTTAAATTGAAAAAAGAGTCAGTCAAAGTTCATAAAATCAAATAAAATGTAATAAAAATTGATAAACATTTTTTAAATTGCTTATCTCTTTCAGTTCTCTAAAGTTAAAATGTTGAGGGATGGCAGGAGGCAGAATGGAAGGGACTCGTGATGAAATGTGATATATTTCAGTTCTGTCGTTTATCGAATACTAAATATAGTAAAATTAGCAGATCGCTTTCGCGAATACGAAATTAATTTAATTACTTTCATCATAATTCTGCATATAGTCTATTTTTTCTAAAAAAATATTGTTAAATTTAATAAAATTGACTTTTGTGGAAGTATATTATGTTTTTATATTAAAAAAATAACAAATGTGATTTTTAAGAGAAATGGAGAGATCTATTATTCGCAATTACGAATTACTGTATGTGATTCTGGATACTTTTCTGGTTAATATAAAAAAGTTTATATAATTTGTTTTCTATTTATTTTGTTAACCCTTCGTACGTGGACACACTTTGTACGGTTTGCTACGTGGAGGGGGGGTATTTTACCCCCCCCCCCTGGAAAACCAAACTTTCAATCATCTGATTAAGCTGAAATTTGGTATA
>JAUZND010006470.1:0-10751 GCA_034780555.1 Coelogynopora nodosa
TGCCGTTAATATTATACTGATTGCATTTATTAAATTTGTAAAGTTAAAAACACATGTATTAACATGCTTATTGCGATTTTATTAAACCATATTCATTAACAGAATTTAGAACATGTACAATGAGTATTTTGTGGCGCTTGTTATGGTATTAATATAATTTGTATATCTCATTTACTAATTGAGATATTAACAGTTTAGTTTTGAAGAATTATTATGCCTTGATTGTATACATTTCATTATTAGGGAAAAAAGTTAAGTAATAATTTGTAATAAACTTTTTCCTTAATAATAAAATGTATGCAATCCAGACATAATAATTCTTCAAAACTATTGTAAACTGTTAATATCTCAATTAGTAGAAGAGATATACAAATTATATTAATACCATAACAAGCGCTACGAAATACTCGTTGTACATGTTCTAAATTCTGTTAATGAATATGGTTTAATAACATCGTAATAAGCATGTTAGTACATGTGTTTTTAACTTTAAAAATTTAATAAATGCAATCGTTATTATATTACCGGTATTATGTCATCAAAACTAAACTTTTAATATCTCAATAAGTAAACGATCGATATAACAATTTTATTTTATTACTTATTACATTTATTACTTATTACATATATTATAAAAAAACTCTTATAGTCTACTTTACAGGATATTATGAGTTTAGTTTTGAAGACTTATTATGCGTTAATTGAATTAATTAATTTTAAGGAAAAAAACTGAATATGGTATGAATAGATGCAGTTGAGGCATATATATATTCAGAATTTTATAGCGCTTGTCATGGTATATCCTTATATTTTTCATAGCTGCTATACTTTAATAGATGGGAAGTGTTTAATATTTATGATTTAATTGTGATAAAACATTTTAGAGATTACATTTATTAACTTAGTAAGAAAAGAAAAACGTGTATTGAATCTTTAATTTCTATGTGATTAAATAATAATCGAAATTATATTTTGTGATATGTACTGTATGTAATGTACATGTCGATTTTTATAGCACTAGTCATTTTGCGTTTATATTTTGAATATCATTTATATTTTTTGATATATGACATGTTTAGTATAAGACAACAATATTAACGGAATTATATATTTAATTGTAACTTTAGTCCCTAGTCAAATTTTTAAAAATGGCTTGAGGCTATGCTCAAATTTGTTTAATGACTTTCAGAACTATGAAAATGCTTAATTTTTTATAACAATAATATGTTTTCATTTTATAATTGTTTTATGTAATATTTTTACAATCGTATGTTTCTCATTCATCAAGGTGGTGAAAGGGGAGACGGATGTGTTGACGAGCAGAGGGGAGTCAAATTGTGCGAGTAAGTCGGTAAGTGTTATGTTAATTATGCATAAAAACACGATTCACAAAACTTAATTTCAATTCTCTTCCCTTCCTATTTAAAAGCGAGTGGTGAGGAAGTGTTTAATTGTTTAATATACATATTTTAGTAGTTTATTTTAAGGTTATGTATCGTTGTGTTTAAGTATATTAAAATATTTAATACACAGAAACGATATTAAGACCTTGTAAATAAATTTCGTGAATGAAATTTAAAAATTGGTTTCGCTTTTATCTGCGATTTCTGTATCACTAGTCATTAATTTTTATTTTAAACAATGCTGACGTTTTTGGTGTGATCTAGTTTGTTGTAAATTAGAGATAAATATATGTAACTTTTAAATTATTTAATATATATTATTAAATATACAATATGTATCATGAATAGTGTGACATAATGGTAATCCTGTACTTTAGGCTTTAGCGCGGTAAATTAAAAAAATTCTATATATCCAAAAAAGCTTTATTGTAAAATAATACACAAGGAATTTACCCACAACAACACTCTCTAAACAACATATACTTCTTTAATAGAGATAACAATATTATTGAATAGTTTATTGTAGTCAGGAAAACGAGAACGCCACATGAATTCAAAAAGGTAACCACCAAATAAAGGTTCACTCGTTCCAAACTGATGTCTTAATTTCCTTTTGGCGCGCATCCACATATTTTCAAAGCGATGCAATGCACAAAATAACACCCACTCATGCTTTTGTGAATGTCAAACAAAGTCTGGCATGTAAAGTCCATATTTCGTAGCTCAGCATTTCCAAAAACATTATCAACGATAAAATTCGGCACACAAGGTCTACCTGCCATCTTTAATTTTAAATTGGTGCTTAACTTTGCGGAAATAATTTTTTTAAATTTACCGCACTAAAGTACAGGATTACCGACATAATATACCATAAGAATATATAGTTTAGGTATATTTCCATTTCTCAATGCATTGTAAAAAAGGATAATAATACTTCAAATAATTAAAATATTAAAAATAAATTTCCTGCCATAAATTCTATTTTTATATAAATATAAGTATATATTTATGTAATTTTAGACATGTCATAGTTATATTATTAATATATATTATTTTGGACTTTTAGTTTTATATCTTTTAAGGCTTATTATACAATTTAATGGACTTAGCTCAATACTAATTTAAGTCCATAATGACAATGCATTGACATTGTATTACCATATTATAATTTATATATATATATAAAAAATTTAATCTCAGAATCTTATATTATTATAACCTTAATTATTATAACCTTAAAAACTGCCTACTAAAAAGTAAAAGACAAATCATACTTCATAAAAATCTGTATCTACTCTCTAAAATGCCTACAATATTGATAACAATATATAAGCATAGACACAGTCAGAGAACTATACATAAGATATGAAGAACACAACTATCACTATTATAGTGACAAAAGCTCTGTATACAAATATGTAAAAAAATGCTGTTTATCCCGTTCATCAGTATGTACTTCAATAAGCAAACATTAAAAAAAATTATTATTTAAAGAAGCAATATTGATCACCCAAGAACAACTAAAAATTAAAATGAATCAGAGGAACTTCAATTTTTAATCTTCTAGTTTATTATATACTTAATGAACAGGCATTTTGGAAGTGTGGGGGCCAGGGGGCCAGCCCCCCTCACTTTTTGTAGAATTTTTAAAATAATTTCAATGCACATATTAATTTTCAAAGGATTTTTTACAGTTTATGCTATGTAATTCTAGAATAAATTTTGATCAAGGTCCCATTACTATGACAGGCCTGACACGCCTGATGAATACATATATATGCTTACAACTCTCATTTACAGTTTATGTTTATATGAATAATTAACATCTTACCTTGCTTAGATATATGCCTGTCTGTTCAACTGCTCTACTGTTTTCTAAAAGTATATTTTAAAAATTTGCAATCAATTATAATTATTTTGCAGCAAGCATTAATTTCTTCTTTTATTTTATTTAATGCTGTATAGTGATCAATAATATTATATAACATAACTATATATTATAAGAAAGAATAAAATTTAAGTTGTACCATACTGCAAATAGGAAAATTGGCAGTGTAATTTACAGTACAGTTATAAAGCAAATAGATTTCATTTTTCTATATATTCTTTTTACTTAATTTAAAAAAATGTTCTGTCTGTATTTATATTATTTAAAATTTAATACACTATTATGTCTATGGAAATATACCCCATGGCATATTAAGGAGGTAAGTATGTCAAGCATGCATCCCCTCTACATTTTTTGAGGGCCTATTGGCTTAAATCAAAAATATTTTTTATTTGTATATAAACTTGTGTATAGTCTCAAATTCAATATCACGTGAAGGCCTTTAGGAGAGTACTTAATTTAAAGTAAATCCAACAATATATATCCATAAAATATAAATGATGGTTAAAGCAGCATTTGGACAGTGCTAATATTTTCACATTTATTTTTATCTCCTTGATCATTTTCCTCTTGATTGATTCCTTACATATATGTATTACACATATTATTATAATTGTATTTAGAGTACTTTTATTCTGTATAGATTTATCATTATTTTGGCAAGTTCCCCAGCATAACTCTTTAATAGTAGTTATTATTGTTTTTGCAGAATGTGTTATAAAAATGTTAAAACATTATGCAGTAGTTTAAAAAATTGGTTGAAAGTTTTTAATATGTATTAGATTTTTATGCCATCATTTAAAAATATTTTTAAATACCAATTACCTGGCATTTAGTGACAATTATATAATATATCTTTAGTAGCCATTGGAAGGCTTATTATTAATATATCTTCAAATCCAATATCATTTGGAGGACTATTACTGATATATCTTCAATTTCATATGAAGACCTAAACATCTACACAATGCAATTTTCCATGCAATTTCCTTGATATTTATCTAACAAATTATTTGATAGCTGCATTGTTGACAGTAGAAATGAATACAAACTAAATTGCTTAAATATCACTGTTATATCTTAATTTACATAAAAGAGTAAAATATTTTTACCCTTATGAACTGCATTAAGACATCTGTAGAACTGTAAAATGGCTGAATTTCCTGAACTATTTGGAGGGGCTTCTGAACTGCCACATTAGAGGTCCTTACACTAATAATATTATGACAAAAGGTCTATGCCCACCAAGCATGTTGAGATCTGACATGCTGCAAAAAGCTGATTACTTACATTTAAATGAGCCTGTTTCCACCAAGTGATAAAAGATACAACACTATGTAACAAAACTTAAGTTGAAATTTTAAAACTTTTTTGTGAAGCAGTGTGACAAAATCAATATTTCAATACAAACAAGCATAGCTTTGAAATATGTAATACACATTAATATATAACTATAGTGATATTTAATATTTTATAATAATAATATACTTTTATATATAAATATGAATATCCTAAGCAATAATTCAAGCCTCATAATAGTGTTAATAATGATACAAAATAAGTTTATTCATTAAAAAAGTAATTAATTACTAGACTATAACAATTGAATTAAACCATTGAATACTTAATTATTGATTTAACATAAGCATTAAATATATAGTAATATTGACATGGTACAATAATGATTATTTCATGAATATTATTCAATATTATTGGAATTGCAAAATTTTTAATTATTTATTTTGTTGATACTCATAATCAATAATTGGAAAACTCAGGCTTTTGTGCAATAACCATTGTATTAAATAATTTTCATGCAATAACTATGTATTAATAGTGTCTATTAATGATACAATTAATTTTAGAAGTAAAGGATAAACTGGAGTTATACAATGTACAGGCCAACACATTTATACATTATATTTAAAATTATATTAAAATAAAGATTATATATTAAAAGCCAAATGTTTTATAAATTTTCTTAGATTTTATAGTTGCATCATGCTGAGTGAGAACTGAAATTATTTTTTTACCATGCAGCACTCAATCACATTTCATTGCTTTGTGTTACGCTTGGTGGGCAAATGCCTTAATGAGTTATACAGGGTGTCCACCCCTCCTCGAATTTCGAGGTGCTCCTCGAATTTTGAAATTTTGAAAATATCTCCTCGAATTTTTTTTGTCCAAAACAGTGAACACCCTGGTAATAACCAATGTTGTTTGCACACCCTGTTTCACATATATATAAATTGTAGGAACCAAATATATGAATTTCTTTCTCATTCACTCCTAGATGTACATCTTAGTCTAACACAATCCTGTTATATATGCTGGTTTTGCTAGTAATGAGTCATACACCAGTTTTGTGATACAAGTATAGGCTAGATAAATATTTTAGCAGTTGTGCATATATCCTAAATAGGCTAATTATTCCATAACCAAAATGTAATTAATTTTCTTTTAATAAATTAAGTTCTTTATTTAACAATAGCATAAACAAACATAATACCTTTTATTATGATTTCAATGATGCAAATTAAAATTTATAAATTATTATTAATATATATTTTTTAAAATCCCTTCTTTTATTAATATTTTAAATTAATAAATATATTATTAAATAATAAATGCTCATTATTAATTTTTTTAAAATCCCTATTTAGACTTTGAGCAACTGCTATATACTTTATTTTTCCTTGCAAAACCATGTATGACTTATCTTTCCCACAACCACTACAAAGGCATAGATTGAATATATATAAAAAATCAATATCTATGGGAGGAACCATCATACAATATTCATATTTGTAATATAATTTTATTATTTCAATATCAGGGGAAAATGATGCTTAGAAAAGTGCCTGATCCAAGTTATGATTAAATAAATTTAGTAAAGTCTATAGCCATTAAAACATAAAAGAAAATACTATTATTTTCTTAAAAAATATTTATAGTAACATTTTTAAAGTTTTATATGTAAAAATGTAATACATTACATTTCAAAAATATTCTAATATCAATTAGTTTATAAGCTTTTGTATTATAACTGGTCAATACTGTATTTTTCTTAATATAGATATTTAAACTTAATTAGCATCACATACAATATTGTAGTTTATTTTGTAAATGTTTTTTTCTTATATACATTAGATTCTATAGATAGAAAAACTTATATAGGCCTATTATAGATAATTTTTTGTATCATTTAAACATTTTAAAATCATAATTATATACACATTAGAAAAATATAATAATTTAAAAAAATCAGATTTTATTAATCAATTCTGATTTTTATTAATTATGTGTTAAATACTTAAGACAAGCCAAGTTAATAATTCATTTTGGTTGTTTTCCGGATTTTGTCATATATGTTTAAATTTCTGTAAATACTGTGATGCTAAATAGATTAAAAAACAGTTCTCAATCTGTATACAAAACTTATTTCACTATTGGTCTAATTCATTGTAGGGGTGATAACATGAAACATTTTGTTTTTATAATGATAATTAATAAATAAATTTAACTCTTTGATGTATAGACTGTTTTTATTGATTGTGGTGGTTTTAAATATTTGTTTATTTACAAGTTTGAAGTAATTTCATAATTGATACAAAAAGTTGTTTTTGTTTACCTTTACTATTGCACCATGTGCCTATCTCCCAACTGTATGATTGATGTTTTATAAAAATTGAGATAAAGATAAAAATTGATAATTTAAATATTACTTGATCAGCTTATCCTCATATTATATACTATTATTAATTAAATAGGTATTATTAATAATACTGTTAATACATATTATATGTATGAGAACGCCTATTTATCTAACCTTTACTTAAATATATATGGTGTAGTTAAATTGATTAAATAATTTTACAGTAGAAAATAATGATATTTTGTGATACTTTTCTATATAGATAGTTATCATGTATGTCATTATTTTTATCCACAGAAATTTTTAAGTTGATTAGAGACTTTTCGTCCATCATCTACTCATCGCCTACTCACACCATGGACCAAGGTGGTGTAATGTGTGAGTCAGCTGGTCTGTCACACAGTCTCGACACACTTGTTGGTGGTTTAAAGGTTTGTTTGTTTGTTTGTTTGTCCCTGGTTCTATGGTTACAGTATGCAGGGGTGGTTCCAAGAAATTACCCCTGGATCCGCCTTTGACTATGGTTGTACTAACCTTGGTTTCAAAATTTGTGTTAGTCTTGGTTGTACGTTTACAAAGTAATCAACCATTATGTATGTATAATGCATTCTTGAATCGAATTATTTAAGAGTATAAATCACAGTGGAGGTAGTTAAATATTATTTGATTTTTATTTATTTAAAGCATGCTCTGTGTAGTTTAGTACATCCTCTATTTTATAGAATTATTTCAATTCCTACAAGGCAAACATATTTTCTTGGTGGAAATAGTAATATATCTATCAAATTGCTGATTGTATACATTTTAGTAATTACCAAAGGGAAAGATAGACCTGTGGTGTTTTTAAGAAAAATGCTCCACTCTGACATAGTATATTTATACCAAGTTTGACTGTTTCAGATTTAGAATGATTTTAATGTGTTTTCCTTCCATTGCCTGATTGATATATAGATTTTTTTTTAATGGTAGCCATTTATATTCTGTATGTTATCTTACGGATATTTACTCAGACACCGGCTTTTCTGTCAACGTTAAAACCGAACATATATTTAACTAGTTATTGTGTGTGACTTTTAAAACATGTATTCCTTGTTTTAGAACAATATTCCCGTGTGGGAGGAGTTTATTGTCAAAACGAACAAACTAAATGGTTCAATAAAGTAAGTTGGGATGGAATGCACCAGATTGTTTTCTATTTTTATGACTCCATTATGACTCTACTTTTTTATGATTTATTCGAAAAGTATATAATGCGCAAATTATATGATTACGTCAGAAAGTCATTGATGTGACTTTTTGAACATAAATTAATTTTCCTGGAAGTTATGTCTTCATAAAGCCTTTAATTTAAGTACAAATAGCCTACCCTATAATATAAACTTAATTGCCACGATTTAACAAGGTGTCTAATATGGCAGTGTTAAATCGAAATAAGACAATTTCGGAATTAATCTTTCTTTTTATAGATAATAGCAGTAGACCAATACTATAGTTATTATTTTAATGTTAAATTATTCCATTCTTGACGGCTCCGGTAACAGTTGTATCATGTTACGTCAATATTTATGCATCATATGTTTTACGTTTAAAGCAATTTATGAGTCATGAAAACACATTTACACTAATACTGTACTTTATGGTTTATTCATTAAATGATTACAGGAAAGCGTCTTGATCATTCTGTCTGGCTCTTATGTCATACTTAGTTTATATGTGACTCATGAATTTAAATCGATTTATTATACATGTTATCTGCTATTTCTTCCTCCCGCTAGCTTCCTCCAAACCCAAACCAATGTAGCCTACACCTGTTGTACAGATTTGAATAACATTTAAACAGTTTCGGGTTCGTGTTACGTGTTCCCACAACAACCTCTCAAACATAATTTATATTTCGATTAATCTTGGGCTAACTATGAAGTACTATTCATGTATATGTTCGATTACTTCAAATACCATGTGAATCATTGATTATAATTCCTGGAAAGCATATCGTCTTCTCAACCGTTGATAATTATCAAATATAATTAACCACACACATGCATACGCGTTTACTAATCTATATATATAATATTCTTTAGTCATGTTTTTTCTAATCTCTCTGTTTATAATCTATCTGCTTATTATCTCGAATAGTCTCTATCTCTATATTAGCCAATCGATATTCAGTTTTAAAAATTGAAATTTTTTCGAAAGTTCTTTAATTTGTTTTTGCCAACATTTAAGCAATTTAATTATTACGGTCATTGTCTGATATCAATTTAGCATTAATCTTGACTATGACGATTTGTATATGTTTCCTTTCACTGTCTCTTTTTTGCTGCTAATTTTTATCCCTCCCACTCACTCACTTATATGTCTCTATTCATTTCTAATCTCTCTCTCTCTCCCTATTTCGTTCTCTTCTATCCTCTCACCTGGTATTTACGTCTTCCTCTCTCTCAACACACTCCCCCCCCCCCTACAGAGGAACCCTTCAGTCCTCAATGGGGTTCCTGGAGACCTTCCAAAAGCTGGCAGATCTAGCTACCAGTAGTCCCGGTGGTCTGAGGGACGTTGGTGCCACTCTCACCCGCTTCTGTATTCGGCAGCGAGGTGTCGAGGCCAAGATCAAGCAGCTCAACAGGTCAGTGTCATTGCCGTCGTCATGGCAATACAAGTGGGGATAGATACGTGGGAGCTACGACGATGTAAACATATCGCTGTTCTGCTTTTCATTTTATTGAATAGAAATTTTTATTGTCAGTTGCTTAAAAAAATATAAGTTTTATTCCAAGGTTCGTAATGACCCTCGAAAAACCATCTAATTCGAATTTTTCCTTATAATTAACATTTTTCCTTATAATTAACATTTTTCCTTATAATTAACATTTTTCCTTTTAATTCGAATTTTTCTTTTAATTTGAAGTTTTCCTTGAAAGCCCTTGGAAATAAAGATTTTGAAGATAAGTCCTCCAAATCTGCTGCAATGAAGGGTAACAGTCCGCGTAAAATATTTTAAGCATTTGCATTTATCATCATTTTTACATTCTGTGCATACTTTTACAAAATCTGTACATCCAATTATATCGGTAAAATGGTTAAAAAATAAACTTTATTTTGTAAAGTATACTAAATTATCAAACTTTAATTGAAATATATAGTTTTTAAGAAAATAGTTTTTTGCATACAAAAGATTTGACATTATAATATGGTTTGACACTGGCAACTTTGATTTGGCATTTAATTTGATACTCATACAAACTTGTTGACTTACTTTTTATTATCATTGACGATATCATGATACTTTGTTTATTTAATTCGCCAGAAAGAGGGGGGTCCCCCCCCCCCACTTGGGCAGGTTTGGTTGGAACTCTAAAAATTCTAATTGTTAAAGTGAATAAATCTATATTATACCAAAGTACGTTCAGGAGTTGAAACTAAATCTCTAACATCACTTCGTTTGGTATTTTGTTGATTGATGGCATTTTATTGAAATGGATGATTGATATTATAGTTTTTAGAGTTTCATTAAATATCAACGTATGTTGTAAATTGTAACTACAGTACACCACCCAAGTGTCACCATTATCGTCAATTGGATTTGGTACCATCGTGCTTCACTTCAACAAGGCAATGGGGACCAACTGTCGACTACTCTGATGTTAAATATCCTCATTCACACTTGTTAGTGATGTCCAGTCTAGTAGCTCCAGACTTCTGAGAGGAATTCCCAGTTCTCACGGCTTTCTCTTTCTCTCTCTCTCTCTCTCTCTCTCTCTCTCTCTCTCTCTCTCTCTCTCTCTCTCTCTCTCTCTCTCTCTCT
>JAUZND010006471.1:0-10751 GCA_034780555.1 Coelogynopora nodosa
GATCACAATATCTATATTTGTTGATATATTTTTATAATTATACTACTTATACAAATAAGCTATAAGTAGTATAAATGATATTTGAGTATTATTTTAAATTGTTGATTATTTTAATAAATAATTTTATTATTCAAGTTAAATGGATATAATTTACGATAAACTTATTTTTTCTATTGATGTTGCAAGTTTCAGTTCCTTATATCATTGGCAAGTATGAAAACCCGGGGGTATAAAATAGATAAATAATAACACAATTTTTTTTGGTATGGTATGTTAAAATATTCGAAATTATATTTGTCATATTTTTTAGTTAGATAAAAGTATTTTAGCCATTGAGTAAAAAATCAGAGTCATACGTTTTATAGGTTCATCAAAAATTTTATCTATTTTTAAAAAAATGGCACACAAAAATATAATAAATTGGTTATATTTATAATAAATTGGTTAAAAGGTATAAATATTTTGAGATATCAATATATTTTCGGTTATCTTTAGCAGGTGCTTATTTCCAGCAGCCTTTGGAAGCCTATTTATCTGAAAGAGGGTGGAGGTAAATTTGTTTAATCAGTGCCAAGACTGTTAGTAACCTATGCAACCGTTAAATAGTCTCTATCAATTGAATACATTATGGAGTAGTTTCTCTAGTTTGATTAATTCATATATCTATATGTATTTATATATAGTTGATATACAATTTGTTCTATGGTCATAATATGCTCGGTTAGCTGTCTATTGGCGTAATGATGTGATAATTATAATCCATTATATAGATTAAAAAATATAGTAAACAAAATCTGTTTTTAGCTTATCTTTCATAATTTATGACAATATAATAGTTTTCAGTAAGCAAAAATAATTTAGCAGAAAGTGTTTCAGCGTTAATGTGACTAATGAAAGTTTTAAACTAAAAGATAATTTTGAAATACCCTGTATCACGTCACCAAGTTATACGGTATAATTTACAAAAATACGTGGAATTGAATTTGCATTAAGAATTAAGCAGGAACTGAAAATTTCAGAACGAGAGCCTTCTATATATCGATAGATTTAAATTAGAGAATGATGAAACAGCAATAGTTCAGTTTACCCACGCCTGTTATCTGATACTATCCTCAAGATACTCTTAATATTCATTTAGAAATAGTGTCATGTAACTTCATCAGTTGCGAAAAAACTTAATGTTAGACTAAATTTAATTATATATTCTTGAAAATATTCTAATTTATTAATTGACTTTATATGCAAAACATAATTAAACATTTTGAAATCTATAATAAGATTTTATTATACTGGTGTAATAAATATTTAAATAACCAAAACAGACCATATTTTTTCACTAAAAAATTATAAGAAACAGAAAAATAAAACGTGTGTGTAAAATATTAAACACATGTAGACTAGGATTTAAAAACAAACTATTTTAATATCAGTGCATGTAAATGAACTAATTTTATCATCAATCATTAAAATAATATATATCCACCAAAAACTATAAAATTAGTGACTTTGGATAACTTTTGATTTTACGATACTAGAAAACTTCTATGAATGTGGCCACTGTGTTAATCTTCCAAATCAATCTGTCAATGGGAAACTTTTTGAATTACAGCTGATTAAAAGTGTTGTAATTGTTACCCCGACTCATCCAATCTATGATGTAATGTATCAGTTCTTACGGTCTGATTATTATGTGTATTTATACTATCTGTTTCTTCTTTCAATAAACAAATAATTATACTACTTGGTAGTAGCAAAAAACATTTATATTTATTTAAAGAAAATACGAGAAACTTTTATTATAAAAAATAGTAGAAATCAATTAGTAAAATTTATACAAATTTAGATAGTAATATAACTGTCTCATTTATAGAGTGGTGGTGTGTACATTGTGATAATAAGTATTGATTCAGCTTTTGATAGTAACATTTAAAACACTGAATAACATGTATTAGTAATAAATTAATATTTTACTTATATTTAGTATGACTGTTAGTAATTCAACATCATAAATAAATCTGTCAATTGCTATTTTTATATATAAATTCAATAGTTTAGAGATAAAATTAAAATTTTTGACAAGTTATTATGCCAGAATACCATTCTTTGGATATGATTGTTTCGAATTATACTTACAAGTTATTTTTAATTCTCGCATCAAAAAGCTAAATTTTTTGATGTTTAAACATTTTCGAAATTTATTTTGTCACTGAAATATATATTTTTAATTCAAGTATCACTTACCCAGAAAATGATTTTCAACAGTATCATTAGAGGTTTTATACTTCAACTTGAGTTGAACATAAGTGTTGCCAACCTTGGAGGAATCACTGCTTGCAGCAGTTACTGAAACATATGAAAAAAAATATATGAAAAGATAAGTTATAAACAGACGAAAATTGTAATATCATAAATAAATATAATGCGTCAATATTATTTTAGTCCAACACAATTAACAAATATAAAACAAAGTTGTGTTATTGTTTGGTATGGTGACTTATTTACTATTTTACAATAACTTTTTAAGATGAGCCAATATATTTAATAGGAAAGTTTGTTGAAAAGATGTATAATACATTTTGGCTATCTTAATGTAATGCTAACCTTTTTAGTGCTAATAAAAACCATTTGGAACTTTCATTTGTCAACTAATTATTCTAATAAATAAATAAATAAAAAAACTTCAACATAAAAAAATTAAATGAAAGTGTGATTCATATGGCGCAGGCTAACTTAACTTAAAATTTAATTAATTTGAGTAGTATGTGTTAATAATTCATATCTTCTTAACCATTCATATCTTGAGTCAAATATTAGATTGTAATTAGAATTGTATTTCTTTGTAAAACTTACCCATTAACTTATAATCAACGTCCAATAATTGAGGCATTCTAGGAACAGAAAACAAAGGCATAACATTAAATAATGATCAATACTGTAGAATAACAATACAAAATATAGTATGCCTCCAACAAAAAAATACTCATATCTTAATAAAAATGTCCAAAAATCCATTACAAAAGAAAGGCAATATATACACAGAGGTCATACTATTACCCCTATTTAAAAATTGCAACCTATCATTATAATATGATATAGTGATGGTTATTATTATTATAATTGAGATTATTATTATATATTTTAAACGTAAATACTTTGTAATATTATTAAGTAGGTTATGTTGAGTTGAAGATTAGTTAGTGATAATATTTCTAATTAACAAGCATTCTGTTTAATTTATTGATATACTTAACATTGATAACTAAAAATATATATTTATTTTTCAAATATTAAATTAATATTCACATCATTAAAGAATAAAACCGAATATTAATACACATTATCATATTATTATTCTCAGATTAGTTAAATAAATTATTAAAAATAAAAAATTCTAAAAAAATAACTTAGTTAGCAAAACGTGAAGGCGTTAAAAGCACTTATTCTAACAAACAGGCATATACACAATGTAATATTTGACATTAATAAATCTAAAAAAGGAAAATATTTTTTTAATTTTTAAAAATCTATATTGATTTCAAAGATATCAATATAACCAGACAAAACACTTATTTTTAATTAGTCTGGGTTACAGGGTGGCTATTTGCTTTTCAATTATTCTGATATTAGGCCTACTCCATTTACATCAATTACTCTTAAAGTCTTTTTTGACTGGTTGTTCAAATTATTCATTTAATGCATTTTGTAAGGACCATACTGGGATAATTATTTTTATGTCATGTACCAAAAAGTTTATAAATAAATACAATAAAATGAGTAATTTAAGTAATAATAATTAAAATAAATATGTATGTATATTGCAAGCATAGGTTTAATATTAATAATGTAATAAAAAAAATATGTGTAATGTATAACTTTACATTTCCAAATATTTATTATCACAACTTATTCAAATAAAGAATTTGTTAATATATATTATTATACATAGTTTAATAGCACATTCCACAACATATTTTTCAAATACATATATATTTTGGATGAATTATTGTGTAATATGCACACTTAAGGACAATAATCTACTTTTATTATTAATATCCTATAATAATAAGGTTTACATTAATTAAATTAATATTAAATCAATATTAAATTAATAATACGGTTTGCAGTAAAATACTGTAATAATAATTTAAAACAAATAATGCATAATTAATCTATGATGATTGTTAAATCCAATTAAACTGCTTAATTATAAATGTAGAAAATTAATTATTGTAAATAAAATTAGTTCAATAATATGTTTTTATTAATGAAGTGCAGGATAATTTCTTAGATTTTTTGTATTAGTATTTATAGATCAATAATATTTATTTAACAACTAAAAGAATCATAAATCTATTTTAAATTATAGTAAGCATTTCCTAGCTATTAGGCAAAGTTATGTTATGATATTTTATATATTTTAAGTTAAAATTTTTATATATTTGTACTTGTGTATAATATTTAAATGGATACTTAATAAACTTTTCTTAATATAATTTAATTTATTAATAATAACATTAGTTATATTTCAAATTTCTAAATTGTATAGTCATTTCCGAGATTTTCAAAAAGAA
Organism: Coelogynopora nodosa; assembly: GCA_034780555.1. Lineage (NCBI taxonomy): Eukaryota > Metazoa > Platyhelminthes > Proseriata > Coelogynoporidae > Coelogynopora > Coelogynopora nodosa. The sequence goes on from JAUZND010006471.1 coordinate 4,572, forward strand.
CCAAAGGTACTAATAGTATAAACATATATATATTACTAATAAGCTGATATTGACATAGTAGTCCTTTATATATAATTGAAGACAGTTTACATAGTATGATCCAGACCATTCCAATATTATAAAACAATGATCAATATACCTTTCTCAAAAGAGATAAATCAATAAGTCACTGGTAGTTTGTTGCATTGCTAGAAAAATTCAAAATCACTGGCAACAAAAGTAAAAAAACATATGTAAACTTGAGAAATAGGAGCATTGAAAATGTTCAATTCTGTATTTTAATGATTGACTGCAAACAGTAGATCCCAATAAACAAAAAATTCCATCCTACAATAATCTTCCCTTTGGGCAACAGAAAACTTAAAAAATATCAATTATAAATGGTAATTTAATACCTTTCTAATAAAAAAATTATACAACTAGAAGCGGAATTTCTTATTAATATTAGTGATATCCATATGTATATGAGTAATTAATTAAGAATTTAATTGTATATCTGCAATTTTTAAAAAGTAGTTCATAAGATTCTTAGTGAAACAATATTTCATAAACAATGATGCATAATATACTGAAATTACTAGGTTTTTCTTGGTGAACCCATACTATGTATAAGCATTATAACGTTTTTAAACTTATGTAAAGAAATTTCATTATAATTTATTTGAAAAAATATGTATTATGTTTTAAATCACTAGCACAAATTTTAATAAAAGATGTAATACCATACTGAATAACATAATTTATTTTACTATTTCTTATTCAATAGTATTTTTCTAATTTTTGAGTTTGGATATTTCTATTCAAATATATAATAATATTTTAAGTCAGTTATAATAAGCAATTATGACTAACATATTTATTGCTTATAATGTATTATGAGGGAATTTAATTATTGATATCAATTTGTATTAGTATTATAGAAGTTTAATCTGCATTATCTAATAATAAAAACTATTTTTAAGAAATAATTTATTTGATTAATTATTCTGCTCCCTTAATTATGATATTCACTATTTAGATGCAAAAATGTGAGTATATGTTTATAAAAAAAATCTAGATGATAATGATACATAATAGTCAGAGATAATGGACCAAAATTGACCAAACTTTGTCTTGCCAATATTTAGTTTTTTGGTTGATACTTATGTAATATGATACACTGATTTCAAATCCATAGGAGGCCACTCTCTATCTTGGTAAAAAAAACTTCTGTATATTGTGATTGATAATGTCATCAATTTTATAACTAATAAAAATTTATAAAACACTTTATTACAGAAAAAACATTATTTTTTAAGTGATTTTGTATGTAATTTGACCAGAATAAATGTTAACAATCTCATTATTAGGGTGATGATTGATATCAATAATATCAATCCACATCAATAAAGCATTTCCAATACATTCTTGAATATTGGAACAATATACACTGTAATGTTAATTATTAGTATTATTATTAATACTATTATTAGTATACAGCATTAATTATACAGAATTTCTATTCCTGTCATCCATTTATTCTATTGATTTTAGATGAGCGGTTTTTCAATGTAAACTGGTACAACAATACTATCTGGTCAACCAACTGGCTGCTCCTGAAGTATTGAATTTTATTAACTGTTCATATAAACTAATTCTATAAATATAAAGAGAAATATATGTATTAAACTAGTGTTGAGTTGGTTAATAAAGAGTGACCATGTTTTACTAACTTTTTGTTAATTGTTGTGCTTATGATATATTTTAGATACCTATGATCTTTATTAATACAATTAATAATAAAATTTAATTATTAAAAATTTATGCAGTAATAAGTCTTTTAAATCTTTTTATCAACAAAATAATTTTTATTGATAATTATTAATAGATGCTAATATCCTCATCATGAATAATAAAAAATTCAGTACATCAAATTATTTAGAAAACCATGGAAAATGTTAATAAATCTAATATAAAAAAGTTTTTAGTTTTTGTGAGATCTTACATGTAATGATGCCATCAATCACTTAAACAGAAAAATGATAACAAGATAGAGAGTGCCTTCAATAGATGTGCAATCAGTGCACAAAATTACATAGGAATCCACCAATAAACTATATATCACAAAACAAGTTTTACCCTCCTATTGCTCAGACTAGTGATATATTTCATGTTAATACAATATACTAATATATTATTAGGATACATGTAGTCATTAAGTCAAGCAACACTCAAGAGTTTAGTATCATTTTGCAAGAGATTTGACCAATTCTGCTGCTCATATTTCTTTGTCAAACACCTCTTTCAATGCAGTGGCTTTTTGTTTACCTTGTTTGGCTGCAGAATTCTTTTCCCCATCTATACTAACAGATTGATATAATCTTTTGAAAACCTATAAAATCTAATAACCCCAAAATGCTTTCAGAAGATCTGAAATCCTAAAAATATGGACCCAAAATAGCACATATAATAGTTTTATTCATTTTTTGTCATCCCAGAATCTTATTAGGAGGTCTTAACCCTTCATATATGGACATATGTTGTAGGGTTTGCTACATACTTCCTATCATCCGATTAAGCTGAAATTTGGTATACAGATACATTTTAATGAAATTGTCAAGCTAATTTTATTTTCAAAAAAATTAAAAAATGATTATCATTATTATGTCCTGATTACATCATAAACTGCAGTTAAGAAAGCTATAGGAAAATAACCATATATGCTATATATTGACCTATATATGCAACCAATTGACTTGATTCTTTTTGCATTTGATTTCAGATCACAACATTTATATTTGTTTGGTATATTTTAAAATTATACCACTTATATAAATAAGACATAAGTAGTATAAATGCTAGTTGAGTATTATTTTAAATTGCTGGATATTTTAATAAATAATTTCATTATTAAAGTGATATGTATATAATTTACAATTAACTTATTTTTTCTATTAATGTAGCAAGTTTTATCTCTTAATATCATTGGTAAGTATGAAAACCCAGATTTTTGATAAAATAGTTCAATAATATCATCATTGTTTGTTATGTAAAACTATTTTAAATTATATTTTTTAGTTAGAAAAAAGTAGTTTAGCTACTGAGTAAAAAAATCAGGGTATATATTATATATTTTATTCAAAAACTTAATTTCTTTAAAAAAAAATCCATACCTCCCCCTACATGTAAAAAGGGTTCAGGGATTTGTCAACTATTATTATATACTTATCAGTCTTATTCATGCTGTTACTAACTCTTTCATAAGAAAGTGAGAAACAGGAAAACAAAGCATATAACCATACTTATTCAGTATATAAAAAAGTCAATAAATTTTTTTTTAAATTGAGTATACATGAATTAAATTGAGAGTATTTATATATGGACATAACATTTGAGTATTAAAGTATAGGTGCACAATTTTGAGTATATGTGGATACCCTGTGCTGTTGTTTACACTTATAGGTTATTATTATTACTGTATTTATATAGTAATATAATTTTTTTAAATTTAATATTTAATGAAAAAAAATAAAAATTAAAAATCAAAAAAGGGTAGGATTAAGGAATTGTATAAATAACTGAAGTTATCTAAACTTGCATTGGCTGATGCTAACTTAAAACTATGCATCCATCCTCACTTTAATGTCAGGAAAATAGAAGAGGCTTTTTAGTAGTGGTATTTGTTGTATCAAATGTATGTTAACATCTATATATTAATGTATTATTAAAGTATTTATTGTATTAATTTTGTTAACATCATTCTTTGAACATTAGAATAACCAACCACCCCTTTAGTATTCACAATGCTAGATTAGACAACTTTGGTTATTACCACAATCCTTAATTTGATAGTATATAGAATGTTAAATATTTATTATATCAATCAAATTCATGTCATGACATGTTGATTATCTGAATTAATTAATATTGCAAAGCCAAAGTTAAATAAGTAAAATAAGCATTAAATTCATCCTATAAATTGGCAGTATTTTTAGTACACTTATTAGCATATGTTTGCAAGTTCTTTTATGTGATACTGCTTAATATATATATTATTCAAAAGAATGCTGACCTTTTGGCTTTGTCTAGCCTAGGCCTTTTCCACACTATCATCATTAAAATTTTAAAATCTTATCGGATATAACTATTTATGCACATGATTAAAATAACATGGTTAACTGAGGTTAGTCTACAGTCATATAAAAAATACATGTCTTTATATAACAGACTGCAGAGGAAGTAACTATATAAATGCAATGACCAGTATAAAGTATGTTATGCTTTAGATTTGATGAACACTTGCACGAAATATAAATATATACATATATCCTTGTTATATTTGTAATCATTCATGTTATATATATATATATATGTATGGCAGCTTATATTTTAAAATGTAAAAAATATATTCACTCTACCTTTCAGTTCAATAAATTTTAAATTTGGCAGAATTTACTTTTAAATGATTTTAATTTAATTATGCTGTAAATGAACAATGAATATTTAAACATGAAATAAGTAAATGTAATAAGCCAGTACGTAAAATGTTAAAATAAAAAACGTAATGATATTCGTTAATCTATATTTATAGAAAAATACGCTTTAGGTAAAATACAGTTTTATTCATTCTTCATGCCACATAGATATATTATATAGATTTTTTAAATTTTAACGTTGTAGCTTTAATATTATGCAATTTTTTAAACAAAATGTCAATTTTTTAAAGAATATATTACGAAAAGATTAATATAAAAGTTTACGAAAAATTCGTTTAAATGTTTATCATTTAAAACGGTATAAAAATATTGACTGCAGTTTCATAACCACATATATTTTATAAAAAACATAATAAATGTTATGAAATTTTAATAAATATATTATAATGAATATAACCTTTACTTGAGAATGTAGTTTACTAGCTATTTATTATTTCAAAAGTTGCAATGTTATATTTATAGCCGTTATAACAAGGACTATCTTGGTTATAATTATTTTTAACTAGATTTATGTAAATTACATATTTTACATTATATTTAAAAAAACATGCAGCATTTTATTAAAATATTCGGAATCCATTTCAATAAATAACCGTCATGACTTTCCTAAAAGGTATTTTTGTTTTATCTTTATAATAGCTTTTAATCTCTATAGTAATAGGCATTCAAGTTGCGGCATTTTTAAATTAGTTCCTTTACTATGAAATTGTTTTGGATATTTTTGTATTTATCATAATTATTAGGTAATAACACGAAATTTAAATTAGACAAAACTATTGATGTCCAACACATTGTTATTGTGTATTAACAGTATGTGCTTTTAGACTTAATTAAGATCAATGTTTATAACCTAGATTTGACAATATTATTCTTAATTTGTATCATTTCTTTATTATTTTGTTAAAACTTATATATTTACTCTGAAAACTTGAAATTGATGAACAGTATCATAAATTTGCATTTAATTTTATTGTCTACATATTTAATTTGTGTGTAAATGGTGATACTGCCACTGGAGTCAAATATACTTGTTTTTATCCAGTGCTTTGCATAGTAGGTTTTCTTATATATGTTGGTGACCAGTTAGGGACCCTGACCAGTCCTGAACTTATTGGCTTTAACCCAAAAAGTTAGGGACTTTTTCTCAGTCCTCAACTGGTCGACCAGTCCCAAACTGATCAATCAGTTAGGGACCTGAATATAATTTAACAAACTTAATTGACAAACACTTTTTGCTTCAGATATTTTTACTGTTTTAAATTGTAATTCCCGCTATTACATATTACAATAAAAAATTGATCTTTTGATTTTGAAATTTGCCACTGTTTGGATCACAATATTATGATTTAGTTTGAGATTCACAACTGGTTAAATCACAGACACAGTCTGACCAGTTTATTATTAAGTTTGTAGTTTACAACTGGTCAGGTCCCTAACAGTAACTCTTCATTTTATGGTCCAACCAGTTAAAAACCTATTCAAATAGGGACTTTTCATAATATATTAAGTTAGAGGTTCGTAACTTCCCAACTGGTCCAGTCCCTAAATGGTTAGATCATGGTCCAATCATTTAGAGACTTTTAATAACATTTGTTCATGTTTTACTATTCAAATTGCTTTTTTTAACAATTTGTTTGGGTTTTTAATAAGCACTACTTGCATTCCAGTCATCAGTAGGGAGACTAGGGTACCTGATGAGAGCTGA
>JAUZND010006472.1:0-10751 GCA_034780555.1 Coelogynopora nodosa
ACTATATAAGTTACTTCTTTACTATATAAGTTACTTCTTTACTATATAAGTTACTTCTTTACTATAAAAACACGTAGGTTGTTATATTTGAACACCTCTCGGCCACCATAAGATAATGCATAATAATCCCTAATTCAATATTCCATAATCCATATATTCAATTAAAATCCGGACTATAAGATTGGTTGGCTACGGGCAGTTTAATCAATATGTGAGTAGGGAAATATAACTTTTTCAAATTTATGTAGATAGTCTAATAGACAATAATAATTTCTATCGCATGACTAATACATCTATTGTATGTTTGGCTTTTTTATACCAATCAAAGTTCAAGGCGTTACGCCCTTATATTTAAAAGTTCTGCCTTGTACCTATACTAGTTACCGAAAATAATAGAGATTAGAGTTGAGTCCTATTTAATAATAAAGGTTTTCTAAAATCCACTTTATTTTATTAAAAAATTATCAACATATAACATTTTGTTCGAATAAATCTTAACTAAACATGTATAGTTTATTGTATTTCAGTTAACTGAATTTGTGTAAAATTATTGTTGTTTTCTTGCGTTTCAAAAACGCAACCTATAAAATTGGATGGAACTGTTGCGATATATGCACAAACTAAAAAAAATAAAAATGCATATGTACATAATGTATACAATTTATACAATATTCAACAACATTGAAAAGAAGACAATTATATAAAATAGTTACCTTGTATCTTTGATTGAGATCATCCAATAGAATGCATTAGAATTTAATGAATTATTACAGTTTGAATAGAAAAAGATAACAAAATAATATTCAAAATATATTATTTAGTACTCACCAGTATGTCTGAATTCTAACATAAAAAATAATATATATTGGCAACTAATTAATATAATTATAATTTGTAGACAAATATAAAATAGTAAAATTCTCAATTTAAATAAGTCGATAAAATTTAAAGTTAATAGTCAAATGCACAATTTAAATAAGGTGATAAAAATTAACAAATATAGACGCATGCATACAGAGAAGTACTAACATTAGTATGGCCTGATGATACAGATGTTAATACAATGAAACAATATTTTTAAGTTCTTCTCCTGCTGTGCGTGGTATGGCAGATCTTTTATCTATCCATGGCTGGTGTGGGGAATTCTAGTTTAGCTATATTGGTTAGATTTATTATTAAAACAGGTAAAACATAATAAGTTCAAGGATAGGGTTTAACCTTGAAATATTTGTGTATATATATATATATATAGACATGTTTGGATTGTCTATACAGTTGTTACTTTAATGTATATTTATTTAGCACCTCTTGACAACAATGTCAAACTTGTTTAATAATAATAAATGTTAAACTTTTTTATTTAAAAATGTATTAATCAATAGTGTTACTTTCAGTGTGCAACGAGATTTTTTATTTATAACTATAAACTATGAAACTTTTATATACAAATAAAAATGTTGCACCAGCAGTAACTGGTGGATATATTCATCAACCATAATTTAATATTACTAATTATGTTTACCTTTTCTTCCACAAATTAGTCCAAATTCATGCAAAACACGTTATTAAAACTAACTTTATTTATATCTACAAAAAACTATAAATTTAAGAGATAGCCAACCGTGATATTTTTCAAAATACTTCTGATATATGTTTTCCTTTCATTACTTTTGACGCACAAATTGCCTTATATTTAAATATTGTTATTATGTCTTTATGAATAATAAGTAAGCACTAAGCGCAGAGCCTTTACAAACATCGGAGAGACAGAGCACTACCGGTTTCGAGCTATTCAGCTCCCATAAGATATAATAGATAAAATAACAGCAGTAATTATTATATATTGTATAATTAATGACAAATGTTTGCGAGGCTACGATCACAGACTATAGAAGCTATAATATATACTCTGAAAATGGTTTTTACTAGCAAAACCAACAGAACGCTTACGGCTATAACCGACATAATGTAACTTAAAAACATTAAACCTACATGGGCCTATATAGGGTGCGAATCAAAATATTTAAAAGGGTACCTGAACAACATTTCAAAACATGAAGCTTTCTTGCATAAAATGTATCTTCATAAGACTCGATCCTTTTGATGAGAAAACATTTATTCCCCTCAGTTATGTACCAGGCAATGCAACTACGTTTTGTAATACAGATCCCAGGGCAAGTCATATTGTATTGGCGACCCAAATTGTATATTTCATGTAAATAGTTGAAGTGAATCGATTTCTGTACAAGCCAGGTATAGTTCATTCCAAGTTCACAACGGTGGTCAGAATTATACGGCCACCTGCTATCACCAGAGCAGGAAGAAACATTGATCGGAATCAAGATCACAAGCGACAAGGAAAACAGAACCTCACGGTACATGAGTCCCATTAGCCTATGCAGTAATACCTTCTGCGAGGTGAATAGGCTTACATATTGAGCATTAATAATAAATCAAAGCATATTAAAAGACATTTCTTTTTATATGTGCAAAACAGCAGCGTTATGGATAAATCTAATTCTCTTATAGAGAAGACAAATAATACACATTGCATCAGTCTTCAACATCGTTTTTAGATACTCGAATCTCTGATTAAATAGTGCTCCATAGTACACCTGTAAGGGGGAATTTGAAAGTATAATAAGAGAGAAGGCCTTCTGTTTGTTTCTGGCGACCATATTGTTTATGAATCAAGAGAGAAAAAAACGTGGCAGACACGATATTTGGATATTATAGTTATTGTATATTTGTGTAAATTTAATAAAATAAAGACACATTCCATAAATATTATTTGCAAGAATTGAATGTCATATATTGTGTCTATATGTTTAAGATTAATGTCAACTTAACGGTACAATTTAAAACAATGTTGACAACAATTTTCAATTGTGGTGTGTGGGGAAATAGATAAAGCGTTTTTTCAGAATGGTAAAAAAGCATATCAGGCCTCACGCGAGTTTAAAAAAGTATTAAAATTAGATTTAGAAATAAGGCTATCATTACATTTATACTAATCAGTGTTGTATTTGGTATATATGGAACATAATGCCTACTTGAAATTGATGAACCACTGTGGCAAATAACACCAAAAAGAGAAAAAAATCATTATTTATAAAAAGAGTGGGTGGACAAAAGAGGGGGGGCCAATTTACGGGGAGTGGGGTGGGGTGGTTGGAGGGGGTGGGGGTGCCAATTTGATATATATTATCAGGAGATATTAGTGTTCTAAAGAAGAGGATTAATGAGAAAAATCGCTTTTAAATGTTTGCTAATGGTTGTTAATTATAATTGATATGCAAATACAGCTAACTCTGACACATATAGCGATTATATACGCAGGCATTTTTAGATTCAGAAAATAAGTAGGCTAAAATAAACACGTGACAATATGGTTATATATATATATATTTCTCCTTTTTTGCAGAAAACAAGCAATTAATTTTTAATATGACCAAATTCTAATACATAGTAGGAACTGAAAATTTAATAATCTGTTAATATTTTGATTAAATATGAACATGACATGTAAGTATGGATACATGATATGATAACGGTTTGGTTCCACTGATCTGGAAGTCATCCTGATCGATCAATCGAAACCTAGATTTTTTACAAAGATATTAGTACCAAGACTTGCAATTCTTGTCAAGTTTGGGATTTACGAGCAAGATCTTGGTCAAAAGTCCGAAATAATTCATTTACCCAGGTCTTAAAATAGAAATGAAATAAAAAGGATTGGATAGCATTGGATAGATTTCATTTATAAATTCGAGTTGTGAATCAACGTATTTACAAACATTACCTGAACAACATTCCAAAACCTGAAGTTTTTTTCCAGAAGTGGATCCAAAAGAGTCGATCTTGGCTATGAGCACACACGTACTATAAGGGTGTTCATTCATGTAATAAGCAATACACTGTCTACTAGCAATACAAATGTCAGAGCAACTCATGTGTAACTGGCTAATTCTTGGTGGGAAAACGTTGAAGTGAAGTGATAATCTTTCAGTCCAGGTATATTGCACACCGTATCCACACCGATTGTCAAACACAGGCCACAGCTCATAATCAGAGCATGAAGGACGACTGTTTGGAACCATAGTCGAGATAATTAATGATAAACAAAACAGAATCTGACAGTACATCGCGCTTCTGTACTATTAATAACTTCCTTAATTAAATAATTAATATAGCTATAATATATATTGAACATTAATATATTAATTTAAGAAAACTAAAATGGTTTTCTGTTTCATATGAGCAGAACAGCACCGTATGGACATCACAAACTTGAAGTTCTGATTTCATGATTAAAAAGAACTACATAACACTGGACAAATTTGAAAGTAGCACAATAAAGCACTCTGTTTGTATCTGGTGATCACTCTGTTTATGAATCAATGAATAAAAATACCTGGACACAAACGTGCCAGACACCGATGTGAATAAGGCACCCCATTGAGTCTATTCATTCTTATAAACCGAGTCGAGAAGGACACTTAGCATCAATATTATTCTTGTGAAGTTATACCCACATATATTGTTTCAAAATGTTTCAAATTCATGCCAATATTGATTAGTCGTTTATAACATTCAAGTCTAAAAAATTGGTAACTTTTTAATTTTAATAAATAGAGATAATTTTATTTTCTCTTAAATCACAGATGATGATGTGTAATTTGTTTTTTCCTATTTTGATTTGGATTTTTCCTATTTTGATTTTGATTTTTAATTTTTTCTATGATTTTTGACGTTTGTTTTTAACTTGTCTTTTGATTTGTACTTTTAAAAAAGTTGAACGTTATTTAATAAAATTAAAAATATATTGTTACATTTCTTCATGAAAATGGAATTTTCTCAACAGTGCAAATATAGTTTGTTTACATGTATAAACAGGAGATATCCGTGTATTATTCAGTAAAAGAATATTGAGTCTCGATCGAGGACTGCAAATGCTCTAAATCTATAAATATTATTAAAATTTATATGTATTCACCTATCTCAGATGTATAATAATAATTTTATATGGGTATTTATATAGATTAAAAAAAGTGTTTAAAATATGTGTTCATAGGTATTTTTATGTTATAGAAAGGAAGCATTTAATAACGAGTCTGGTCAGATTATAATTTAAACTATTAACTGAAGATTCAATCCTGCTGTTAACAATTTGATTAGATGTAAAAATGATATAAATGGCAAATTGTATGAAAATGGAAAAGTAAGGAGGTTTTACAGATCCCATTTGCACAGTCCACTGCCGGTGAATTGACATTTAGATTTCATTCCAACTTTATCTAAAGGCTTGCAATTAGTGTGTAATTTAGGATAATTGCATGATCTTTGTAGCCTATAGACTATTATAATTGATTTTTTGTGAGATCTGAATAAATACTGAATTATTAAATTGTAGAATAATAGAATAAAAGATACTAGATTACATTTTTACCAACATCATTACATACCAAGATCTTACCAATATCATTACATACCAAGATCTTACCAACATCATTACATACCAAGATCTTACCAATATCATTACATACCAAGATCTTACCATTATCATTACATACCAAGATTTTACCAATATCATTTTGATAAATGTGTATTTTATTTTACCCAAAAATCACTAATAAATTGAATATTTATCTGGATGTTATGGATAAATACAAAATTTTCACAAAGCTTACCAAAAATACAAGATCTGAAAGAGATTTTCACAAAAAATCAAAAATTTGGTATGAATTGTGAATCTTAGAAAGATTAAAAGGATACCTATAGTTGTGAATGAACATATTATTTACAAAAATACCTGAACAACATTCCAAAACATAAAGTCTTCTTCCTTGGACTCCCGAAGATTTGATCTTGGTTATGAGAAAGCATTGACCATTTTCATGTATGTAAGCAATGCAAAACTCATTTGTAATGCAGAGCTTAGTGCAACTTGTGTGGTCTTGGACACGTTTCGGTGGGAAAATGTTGATGTCATACGATTTCTTTACGATCCAGGTATAATTCATTCCGAATCCACATCGATTATCAGAACTATGCGTCCACTTATCACCAGAGCATGAAGGAACACTGACTGGAATCATGATCAAAAGTGGCAGAAGATACAGAAGAACCTGACGGTACATTCCGTGTCTGAGTAATATCTGACCCTAAGTATATATCTACTTCTTTCAAATTGAGGAAAATTGGAATAATTTATGTTTTATATATGCGCACAATAATAGAGGTAACTTAACAGAAAAGTTATTAAATCTGTATCGACTTTCAAAATAGCTAATTTTAGATCTCAGATTCCTTGATTAGATAGAACAAAATAGGGGAACTTGAAAGTATACCCAAGAAAGCCCGTCGATCACATTGTTTATGAATCTAGAAAGAAAAATACCTGAGCTCAAATGTATCGGGAACTAGACGTGAATATGTTGTGTTATTGTGTCTTTTCGTTCTGATAAAGCAAAAACATAACGAAACAGTGACCAAATTATATACATATGGTGTTAGTGCCATATTATTGTTTCTAAATATAGTTAAATACATGAAAAAATTTGTTACGTGGTAAAAATGTTCAATTGTGAATAATTGAAGACGTTAAATAAATTTTGATTAATTTTTTTTTTCATTAAATCGCATATATAATGGTTTATAATTTGTATTCCTTTCGTTAAATAAAAACAATTAATAAATTAAAATCAATTTAATTTGTTCGAAAAAAGTTAAATTTATACTCTCTGAAGTAAATACATATTTTTGTCATGTGAAATTTTACGTATGTATGGTCTTGAACTTATCAATATCAATACTTGGAAGAAACACTATGATTATACATATTACATACGGACGAGATACTGATTATTTACACCTAAGCATATAAGTTAGTACATCTGTATAAACACTTAAATTTTTATGTATCCATTGATATCTTAATCGCTTAGAAAAAATGTTATAAAGTAGATAATTACTAAATGACAAATTACATTTCACTCCTGAATACCACCACAAAACAAATTGAAATGTAAAATAAGACCGCATCAAAAATGATAATTAAACAATGATTACCTTATTAGCATGGTAGTAGTTTCATTAAATGTCCAGATGTGTTAGAATTACTCAATGTAACTCAAATGAAATGACAGCGATAAATATTTCTTACAAATGGTAGTTTTTAACAATGGAATATCACTAGCAGCGGTTTATTAGAGCCAATTTTTATTTAATGATTTAACTTGTTTTAGGGTCATTGTTATTATTTTAGCAATTTAATATTAGTGGATACTAATGATAAATTATTATAACAAGATATAATCAGAAAAGTTTAATTATTTATTTAAACTTTTAGTTTTTATTCCTCCGTCGATGATGAATTCATTTATTGTTTTTTGTGACCCATAATCAATTGATTATATGTAGAATTAATATTGTCGAACAAATTCTTCTTTTTGTTATCAATATAAGATTCAATAAAATCATAGTTAGGAAATGAACGAATATTTTCTATTATTATGTGTTTGACTAAAAATACCTGACATGCGTAAGCAATTATTTTTAGTCTGGACTTTTGCTCAGATTTTTTAAATATATTTGCTGAATTATATAATTTCCGCATGTTTTTATACTTATTTATTCTTGTACTCCTTACAATAGTAAAACATAACATTTTGGTACATAGTACATGTATGTTGATTTAATTTATGGTATGCAAATACGACGCATTATGAATTTATTTTCTTTTTCCGATTGTTCAAGGGGACCTGGAATAAATCAGTATACCATAAAATTAGGGTAAGTTTTCGACAAAACCATGTACTCCTTGAAAGAATTGGTACAAAGCAGAACACTGTGTCGGTGATGTTAGAAATGAATAAATCGTTTTCTTGATGATGAACAAAGTAGTCTCAAGGGATTTTATAACTATAACAATTGACTGATAGAAACTATTTTTTATTCTGTATTCGAGAAAAGGGTGTCATTTGTTTGTCGATAAACAACACTAATATATTTTGACTTGCAAATATTGATTGACTATAGGCCTATTCTATAATATAAATACATTTTTATAATTATTTAAAACATGATTCATTTGTGTATATTTCAACATACTATTCTAATAACTTTTTTCCAAAGTGAATCATATTGCGACATTAGCAGCCATGGCATGGCCATATTTAATTGTTATGTTGCTGAAGATGTTACCTATACACTTGCTAACTGCTCTAAATCTTATTATATTTATAACATACAAGAATTTACAGTATCTAACTATAGCTACAAAATCAAATTGTTTAACAAGATACCTGAACAGCATTTCAAGACATTAACCGTTGTCCCAGATTTGTCGGATATGATCTTGTCCATGAAAATGCATCGCGAATTCGCATACTGATGTATGTAAGCGATACAATCCGCAGTTCTAAGACAGAGTTCGCTGCAGGTCCTATAGTTTAACAGTTTTTTTGTAGTTAAAACGTGAAAATCAAAGGATAACATTTTAATCCAGGTATAATTCATTCCCTGTTGACACCGTGGATCAGAATTATAGGGCCATTTATCACTGGAGATGCATGAGGGAATATTTGGTAGCATGATCATAAGTGACAAACAAAACAGAGTGTGACCATACATTCTCTGTCTGATATATGTTGCCACAAATGTGAATAACTTTTGAAAAAGAATAGAAATAAATAGTTATTTGCTCTAATAATATTGGTTCTGTGTGGTATAATAATGTTCAACTCAGTGGCGCAAAGAAATTGATGTTTTAAGTGGATGGTAAACATTACATTAACCAAAAAATAGAGCAGAGATTTAATCAGTCCAATGAAACCGTTCTTCAATTTGTTTGTTTACATCATAATATAGAAGAATCATGGAACAGCTTATACTTTATGAAAACACAGATTGTTTTTGGAGACTGATTTTCGTATTACTTTTAAATTTAAGTAAAACAATGCAAATGCAATATGGATAGATTCAACGTATTATACAAAATTGTAAGTATATTTCTATCTTTTGATTCCAGTCAAAAAATATTCTGGAGCCGCTTTTTAAATAATATGTATTCCTCATATAATATGACGAGTAACAGTTTCTAACTGTTGGAATCTATATTATTAGAAAGTAACAAGCAACATATCTTTCAACGGCATCCACTGTAAAATGCGTAATCGAAAATATAAAGCATTTCACAGTCGGCAGAGTGCCTATTTATACAATTTGGTGGACACCTTAAATGTGGTAGACATTAATATTATAGCCCCTTGTTCTCTGTTAAAATTTTATTCCAATATTGTATCTAGTACAAATTAATTTCCACGTGTGTAAAACGTTTTCCTAATAGAATTTCATCCTGAGGTCACGTAAGGTTAAATCTCAACTTTTCATCAGAGTTATATTATAAGAACATTTTCAAAATGATAGCTTTGCTTATACACAGGCAAAATACGTGTATTGTTGATCAATTTACATGAAGTCAGACTATTGAATAATCTTTCAAAATATGTAACTACTTTTTATAACCTCATAAATATTTCGATTGGTTATCGATTTTTTTAATGGTACTATATTTAGCAACAAATAGTTGGAAAGGAATTGATAATAAACCGTTAATACAGCCGTATTGCTGTAGCCTAATATGTAATATGACAATTATATCAAATTATAAAACACACATATATCAATAATAATACACAAAAATCTTAAAATCGAAAAAACTGCTGTTACAACATTTCGCCATGCTGGATATTGTACATCTGCCTGTTTGTCTTCCTAACTCTTTCTCTGTCATCGTCTCTTCTGTTTTTTCACTCTGGTCCTTCAATTGTATTCTTAAAAAATGGTACTCTATATATCTGTGTTTCTCCTTCTACCTATATATGTTCATTGTGCTTTCAATTTTGATAATGATCTCTTGATGAGATCGAAGAATAAACATTAATAAATTCATTTCTTAATTAATTGTTTTGAAGTTTTTTTCATCTTATAATTCGACTCTAGCAAATTGGATATAGAATTCTATTATAAAAGCCCTAATTTAATAAAAATAAAAGTAAAGTCTACCGAATACAAACAGACGAAATATTATGATGGTAAATGAAAGTCATACTATCTGCAAAAAAGGTAATTATCGAATCAATCTCAAACAAAGAATCTATAGAGTGAACTTTGTGCTAAAAGCTGAAAAAACTGACCGGTTCTATTCAAATGTTTTGCATTGGCGCCGGAAACGATATTAGTGTGATTAAAAGTTAGATTTTCTACTGGCTGAAACTGCAAAGAATCTAGGAATAACCGACTAAAATCCAGTGAGTTGGTTCTAGGTTATTCTCCTCACTTTCAACAAAATGTTTATTGTCAAATTTACATACTACTAACAGTGATTACTAGATGAATAGTAATCATCATTTTCCAAAAATTGGATAACAAATGTTATTCAAACTCGCGACGACATACTGGACTAGCTGGCCGATATGACCTTTCATGATGTTTATTGGAATTAGGCTACTATTCTTTCATATAGAAAACGAATATTTAATATTATAATTGTAAGTAGTATGTCAATTTTATTATTGTAAGTAGTATGTACATTTTTTCATTGTAAGTAGTATAAAATTTTATAATTGTAGGTAGTATGTAAATTTTATAATTGTAAGTAGTATGTCAATTTTATAATTGTAAGTAGTATGTCAATTTTATTATTGTAAGTAGTATGTACATTTTTTCATTGTAAGTAGTATAAAATT
>JAUZND010006473.1:0-10750 GCA_034780555.1 Coelogynopora nodosa
CCCCCCCCCCCCCCTTAGCTACGCGACTGACTCTTTATAGGTATTCCGATTTTGCCGCAGTTCTAGTGTTAATAATGATAATTAGCAATAATTTCAATATTTCAAAATGATTAATATTATATTTTATATATGTGAAATTTTAAAATGTGCTTAAGTTTATCTTTATTTATTTATTATGTACTGCATTTGTTATTTATTTTATGCTAAGTATATAATAATACTAGCAATAATAACATAAATCAACAAATATTAGAAATTTTATTATTGTTAATACTAATACCATTTTTTGTTTTTTTGTTTAAGCCAGTATGAATAAATTATTATTCTCACATATTAAAGTCCATAAATGTTTACCGTAAATTAATATAATTTTGTTAAACGGGATATGAAGTGAAATAAACTAGGAATAAAATGTTTCGAATTATATTATACAAATGAATAATTAAAAAATACAATTGAAATAAAAATAATTATAATTATTTTTTTTAGTTTTAACCAAAGTTTAAACTATTATTGACTTTGAATAAGTAAACATACATAAATGTTGTAATGTTTTTCCTTTTTATTGATTTTTGTTTTATTATATTACTAATATCACGAATGTCAGGTTTGTTTTGAATATTTGTACTATTTGTACTCGGACGAGTATTTTTAGATTCTGGTTCTATTTGTCTTCACATAAACTTATGTACACGATATCTTTGCTTATATAGACAGGTCAATGTGCACATTTATTAGTATTTTTCCCATCGTTTTGCATTTTTTAAAGTTTGGAACATTCCATATAAATAATTAATTCCACAATTAACATTTTAAAATTAAAAATAGTGCTGTGTAGTTCCAAGCGTAATAATCAGATTTAGAAATACAATAAATCTATGTATTTACATATTATACTTAGTCATGGTTTATGAATTTTATTGGTTCCCATTTTATTTGCCATTTGGTATATTGTCAATATACCAAATGGCAAAAATTAAAAATTATTATTCAATATTATTGAATAATAATTTTTTAATATATTATAATTATATAATAAACAAAGATGTTTGTCCACCTAGTTGGAAAAAATGTTCTAGCTTATATATATACATAATACTGATAGCTTATATAAATATGAAAATACTGTTAATGTTATATAATATATATATTATTATTAATACTAATAGTGTAACTGTAAGTTATACCTAATATTTAATAATGAAAAAAATACTATGTCTATGTTGTTTTTATGAGCTAAATATTTTAAACGGAACAATTTTTTCTAGGTTATATGTTGGCCTAGTATTTTATTCATTAGGTATAACTTACAATAATAATATATTATTATTATTAATAATAATACAAATATAATATAACAGTATTTTCATATTTATAATTATATACTAGCTATATTGTATACATATAACATCTTCATATAATAAATGCTTAATATTTAACAAATATTTAAATTTTATTTACTTTAACTATTAGTATTACTATACTTTGCTTTATAATGCACAAGTGTCATAAAATGTCACAAAAATGTCATAAGTATATGCCAGAACAAATAAATAGAACCAGAATCTAAAAATTCTTGTCCATTTATTGCCAATAATGTTGGTTATTCTATCTGAGTGTTATGTCTATTAATTTGTTAATTTGCTTTTTTTCCCGAACTATCCAGAAAACCCGAACTAGCTGTAACTTTTTTATTAATGAAGATAAACTCCTAACCACCTGGAATATTAAAGATATCATGATCACAATCATCTATGCAAAAAATCAACCATAAATATCTTTTTAAACCAGAGAAATCATTAGTTATATAGGCCTACCTATTTCGGTTCTTTTTCGTTATTTCCCCACCACTCTATATTTTTAATTCCGCAGTAAAATATTTAATAAATTTATTTTACGTGATATTTTTAAAAGAGATATATTCTGTTTCCTTAAAAAAGGAATAAAGTTTCTGTAAAAGGGATATCATGTTTCTTTGACAGTGTGGACACTTTGACAGTGTGGACACAGTGTGGATAATTATTAGCAGCCGCCATGATGAAATAAATAATAACATGCAAATATCCCTTTTAAAAATATCCTGTAAAATAAATTTATTAAATATTTTACTGTGAAATTAAAAATATAGAGTGGCGGGGAAATAACATAAAAGAACCAAAAATTTTATCTATTATTTTATTGTTTATTGATTTATTGGACTCTCCAATTATAATCTTTGAAACAGATTTTTGCTCATGTTTTTATTAAAAACATAAATAATTATTTTATAATCTGTTATAAAATGTGATCTGTATACACAACTATATAATTGATATAAGCAACCAATTCTAATTATTGGTAATTATTATTATATATAATTCCAATTATAGTACACTCATAGATAACACTTAGCAGCCCCCTCTTAATTATGGAAAAAAACTATGTATAGGACATACCAGTAAATTACAGATTTTAAAATTATTTCCATTGGCCCATGTTTGTTGCAAGAGCATCCCACAACATTATGCACCAAAAATTTATTCTAATATGTATAAAGTTCAATTTCAAATTATGGGGCCTTGACTTTGTGATATTTTATTATCTATTTACATGTAAAACAAAGAGGTTTTCACATTACCACCATTCTTTTTAATTTTAAAGCTATGCTGCTCATATTTTAATATTATACATTAAGTTATTTAAATGTTCAATGTATTAAATTTTAGATTGATTAGAGTTATACTTTTCCTTAAGATACCAACACAAAATGAATATTTACATGTAAAATACATATACTATTGATATTTCCCTGCTTCAAGTAGAATTAATTATGGTTATGGAACAAGCACTAGTTACACTAGAAGCACAATGATAATAATAATTAATATGTTTGAATATATGTATTAAATCAGACAACTTTTAAAATCTCCAGAAAACCCTAATTTTTTGAAAAATATGTAAGATTGGCTTTTAGTTGTATAATTTGTCTTCTTTTCCTTCTTTATATTGCTTTAATATTCATATAACTTTTTAATAATATTACATATTAAAATTTCAAATCAATCAATATTGGATTAAAGAAAATTTTATGTTTCAAAATTTTAGAAAAATAACATCCCTAATTTAAAATGATTTTTTTTTAATAAAATGTTCTTGATAACATTTTCATATCCCATTTTCAATTCCATCTCAATTTAATTATGTTTATTATTAACATGTATATTGATCCACATTATGATTTTAAAAATAATTTATATTTAAAATTTTAGTCAAGAATGGTATGAAGATCCAAATATTCCTGGCGAAATATATTTATGTGACACCATATGCATTAACTTTTTTGCCTCGTCATTTTGTCAAGCTGCTCGTTCTGTCAGATGTTGTTTACCTAAAGGTAAGGTCATGACTCACTCTAAACATTATTAATCATTACTATAATAAATATTTGAAAAAGTGTGTATATACTACTAAATATTGATTGGCTTTATAGTATGCTTGGAGGGAGAAATTTTTCCAAAGATTCTTTAAATGGCTGTCTTCATATATAATTTGTAAAGAAGGTAATTCGAATTTAAATAATACCTTAGTTGTATTTTTATATATTTTTATTTGGCATTCCCAAATCTATAGGTCACCTTATTAAATGTTTTTGAAATTAAAAATTTGATGCTCTCAAAATCTTTTAATATTTTTTTAAAATATAGCTTGACAGGCTTTTTTAACACACTTTCTAAAGCCTTATTAATATGATAAATTTTTATATCTATTAGTATTTATTTGGTTATAGTATTTTTATATATATATTTATTAATATAAATAATGTTATCTAAGTTTGAATATATTGTAGCTAAGACAAATAATATTGTATTAAACTAAATATATTGCAAAAAGATATCAGTCACAATTTAAGAATTGTTAAAAATTATTTCTCTAAAGTACAAATATGTACTTAATATGCAGAAAGTTTAAATGCATTTATAAACACATTTACCTGTTTTATTACATATTATGGTCATTATATCCATAACATACTGAACAGAAATATTATGAAAATTGATTAGATCTGAACATTGACATAATATCAATGCTTTAGTATTTAGGATTTAAAAAATATTAATATTTAGGGCCAGTGCAATGTGTTGCAATTTGTTTAACTAATAATTTAGTAATTACTTAAACAATATTTAACATTTAAAAAATATCAAAATCATATTTTATTTTTTAATTTTTTACAAAAAATAGGATTAGTATTTTTGTAATTGAAAAGCTTTTTTGGAATAGATTCTATTTGAAATTATATTAACCATTTATTCAACATCATAAAATACTATTTTTACATTTCCAAATGGTTGAATTTAACTGCCTATGTATGTTACCTTAAATTTTGATATAATTGATAATTAAAAAAACATTTTTTGAGCTATATCAAAGACAAAAAGTACTTTAATCTGTACATGTTTTATATAAATAGGTTGAAATTTGTTTCCATTTAATAATATAGAAAACTTTTAATATGTTAAAGAAATTTACTATAATTATAATTTATGCGTGTATAGCTTTTATTTGCATTATTGTATTTATTAAACATACCTTTCTTTTTTATTTAAAAGCCGGGTGATTTTGTTATTACTTCTTTAGATGTCAATCAGTGCCAACATTTCGATTTATTATTGGACTTTAACATTATGAATAATTATTGTAATAGTATTAACAGTGAAATGTTTGTTGTGCTTTCTCCTTCTAGAACCTGGAACAGAGGAACCCCATGCTGTAGAGAATACCATCAAGAACACAACGATTACCATTTACTGTATTGTTAGTGGTGTATCGCTTGCATTATTAATTATGTTGGCCGTAATATTTCATTATGCTTGGAGGGAGAAATTTTTCCAAAGATTCTTTAAATGGCTGTCTTCATATATAATTTGTAAAGAAGGTAATTCGAATTTAAATAATACCTTAGTTGTATTTTTATATATTTTTATTTGGCATTCCCAAATCTATAGGTCACCTTATTTATGGATTAGCGGTTGCTTTTTATATTTTGAAAATTGTATTGTATATGATCCAAACTTGATAGTTATTATTTAAAAAATTGTCTTAACCTATTAAAATGACATAATCATGGATGCATTATAAACTGTTCTTGCGGAATAAATTAGATTAATTGTGAAAATAAATTTCATACCACAATTGCTTTACCCAATATAGTTGTTTAAAAGTTGTCCACATCATGCTCAACAACCAAAATTGATTATTGTTCCCTCATATTTAAAAAAATATTTGAAACACAATTTTTGTATATTAAATATGTTTAAGTAATTGAAAAATATCCATATAACCATAAGATTAGGATATTTTCAAATAAAATTATTTAAGTTATTAACAATGAAATTTTAATGTAATTATTCGCAAATTCATATTTAAATAATCGGTTAATTCATAACATTCTGCCGCGAAATGTTTAATAATTAAAAGCGTTATTGTTTTATTTTCTGTTAATAATATTCCATTTTCCGCGAATGAAGGTCAGTTTTTTATGATTATTATTATTTAGCAATCGTATTATTTATATCGTGCTTATTTACCATAGGTATTTCTTACTTAGTACGTAGCAAAAATTAATTTCAATTGTTTTAACAATAAGGTAGTAAGTAGTTAACCCTTTTTACTCTTTTATTTTCAGATGACAATGTTCCATTATCATCGAATGAAGGTAAGTCTTTTATGATTATTATTTAGTAATCCTTTTATTTATATCATGCTTTATTGTATGACATGCATTACTATCGTAGTCAAATAAAGTTCAAGTTGTTTAACTATAACGTAGTATACCCTTCCTCAAATTCTGTAATTAAATGTTTTCGCTAGTAAAAGCGTCATTGTTTTATTTTTAAATTATAATTTTCCTTGAATGGAGGAAAGTTTAATATGATTATTTTTTAGTAATCCTTCGATTTATATCGTGCTTGTGTATCACATGCGTTACTTACGTAGTAAAATAAAGTCAAATGTTGAATATTTTGATTGGCAATTTTTACTTTGTAATTGGTTTAATAATATAGAGCTGAAATTTTCACACGTGCTTTATGTAGAAGTTGATCACTTTTTTTTCTAATTAACAAAATAATTAGTTATTGGTAACGCACTAGCCCTATTGCAAAAATGCAGAGAACAACTCTACGAGGCCGGGTAGGTAATTACATTGAGCTAGAAGAGGAATTTGAATGGATTGGAGGAGTTTTGTGAATATGTAATAAAAGTTAAATATTATAAAATTCAATGTGAAATATCACTTTTCAACATTTAATAATTGATATAAGTTCAGCAACATTATGGGAAATTCGTTCTAATTTACCATTTTACAGTAGGATGATATTATTGTATTCTACAAATTTCGATATAGCTATACAAATGTGAGCCACGCTAATATTTTATAAAACAATCACTATTTGTTCGATGTAGCCTGTGTTTAAAATTTGAACGTCTACCTTTTCCGCTACTTAATTATTATATTGTTAGATAAGAGTAATCCTAGTAAAATTTGTATATA
Organism: Coelogynopora nodosa; assembly: GCA_034780555.1. Classification (NCBI taxonomy): domain Eukaryota; kingdom Metazoa; phylum Platyhelminthes; order Proseriata; family Coelogynoporidae; genus Coelogynopora; species Coelogynopora nodosa. The sequence goes on from JAUZND010006473.1 coordinate 6,533, forward strand.
TTAATTTGTACATTAATTTGACATCTACTGGATCCACTTCATTGAGTCTAGTGCTTTGTTTAAAGCATGAGTTTTTGTTTATATAATGTTTTTATGGTCAAAGAATCACCAAATATTTCGTTTATTATATTTAAATTAGCAACATAAATTGTAGTAATTAAAGAATCTTTAGTTGTTTACGTTTATAATCATCATAATTAAGGACTATCTGTCCCTGTTACATCAATACTTTAATAGTGATATTGTTGAATATGTGGTTATGTTCGAAAACAGAAATAAATACTTATAATGCTTATAACATTATTATATTTATATTATATATATTATATTTATATTATAATTGAAAAAAACAATGCTCCTTTAATTTTCAGGTCAGGGCTTCCCAATCGATGACATAAAAGCAGGCCAATATGTTTACGTTGGAGTTCCTTTAGATGACAATAACATTCAGGACACAGGAAAATAATTCCAAATTTGACTTCTTTGGAGGATACGTTTTTTATACGTTTCTGATTATAATACAATTTTTATTTAGATACAGTAATTAGACAGAAAAAGAAATGTACAGTATGTTTAGTTTATATTATCAAACTAATATCCAATTACTGTATATTAGCCTATATATACACACAAACAAACATTATTTCTTTAAATATCATTTATGTATTAATGGTTTAGGGCCGTATTTGCGAAAAGTTGCTAGATAATATTCTGCCCCTACTAACTAATATTATGTCGTCATTTGCTATAAATAGACCACTCGCGCTCTGCTAACTAGTTTGCCATTCTCAAAGCATTATTACTTATTCAAATGCCTAATATAGTACAGTATAGGTCAAATACATCACCTTGCGTCACAGTGCTGCTAATTAACTTCAGCTACCAATTTCCAAAGCTTTATTTGCTCATAGCTATCTAGCAGCCACTGTAAATTGTATAAATAATTAGCAGTTCACTGACCCTCCTCTGACTAACTTATGAGGATTATTCACAATACACATAATGGGAGTTCAGTGCGGGACATAATGCATTTTAATTTGGACAAATTATAACATGGATAAATTACTCACCCGCTTTAACGTGATAAACATAATCTATTTAATTATTTTATTAATTCTATTTTCTAATCTTATTATCAAGTGTAACCAACCCACTTCTTTGTTCTATTATTTTTTAACCGCATTAAATCACAGGCGCGTTGGAGCGTTTTAAAAAGTGGGGGGGGGGGGCTGTCATAATAATGGGACCTTGATCAAAATTTATTGTAGAATTATATAGCATAAAACTGCAAAAAATCCTTTGTAAATCTACGGTATTTTTACAGTATTTATTCTATTTCTGTCTGTTTTAATAGTTCACATTATAATCTCTACAAAGCCAAGTACTTTCCATGTTTTGTATTTAAAAGATTTGTATATATTGTATGTTCAGCTTTTAATGACAATTAAAATTTATATAAATAACATTTAATTGTTTTTATTTCTTATGAGGTATTTTTGAGATATAAATTATTGTAAACAATTGTGCACCTTAAAATCAGTTAACACTGGGTCAAGACGCGAAATATAAGACAAAATTAAATTTCCTTCTGTTACAATTTGTTCAGTATTATAAATGTTTTATAATTAAATATTCAGACTAATATGATACTACAAAATGTTATAAATATAGTTAACTTTAATTTTCTTTGTTGATCGGCAGAGAATTTTTGATAGATTAAATTGATATCTAAAAACTTGTCTTATTTTCGACGTTACCTAAACATGGCCAATTACTTACTCAAGTTATTTGTATAATCAGGAACAGTTTCATCCTATATAAAACGATATTTGCTTGGCTTCAGTGCAGTCTCGTCTAGTAATTCCTTTCAATATTCATTTAATGCCAAATAATGTGATAAAATAACACAGTTTACTCGCCTCCTATAAATAATGATTCCGGCAAACTATTCAATCAAAAGTTATATTCATTTCCAAATCAAACTAAACAAATATTAATGTCGTCTCTATTATACTGTCTTTGATTTATGACTCCAGTATATAAGTTGTTTACTTAATTTACTTTTTATACTTTTTCACAAACGTAATTCATTTATTTAATTGAGATTAGCCTAATGTATTAATATAATTATATATTATGTTGAAATAATAATTCACATATACCTCACATTACATATCAATTCACAAATATAATTCGAGTCTATTCATTTTATATTTAACTCGAAAAACGCTAAAAAATCCCCTAAAGTTAGAGTTCACACATGTAGCGCAAATTGTAGCGCATGTATTGTCAACATGGGCATATATTATCATACAAATGTTACTTTATGTATAACAAATGGTATAGTTTCTTGTATGTCGTGAAATGAAAAGAAAATTAATGCTCATTTATTTTTGTAAAAGTTCTATTTCGTATTTAATTAAGGGTTGTAACTTAAATCCAGAGGACAAGTCCGAAGGAAATTTGACCTATTTTCGAGATTGTCAGTACAAAAGTAGCCAACATAAACAGGATAGATTTGAAAATAATCAATGTAATTAATGAAAACAAATGTTGTTATGGATTTTAGAATGTCGTTAAAAATTATCGAAATACGTATACATTTAAATTAATTCTGAAATATACAAATAATAGAATTATAACTAATTTAAAATAATTATAACATTCTATAAATTGTTTGTTTATCTTCGTTACTTGTTTTAATGCTGACCTTACTAGTTATTTATTCCTCCAGTTTTTCCTCCGCATTTTCTTCGCCATTTAAGTGACAACCTTAATTATGGTTATTATATATATGAACATACCATGCACTTTTGTTAAACAACAATACATCAGTAATTTCATCAATTAATTATGTTTGGTTATAACGTTAGGAACATAGCGATATCAATTTACATATAATAAAATTACGGTCAGAGTTTTAAGTTACTATTTAAAGTGCGAGGTGTATGTGAATAACAAAAATGACATTTACTATAATAATACTGCAGTTTACGAGAACTTCCCAATTACTCATCAAAATATTAAAATATGTAATAATGGTAATTTTGACACAATTAAACAGTGTAATGCTCATATTGTGATCTAAACTCAATATATATATATATATATACATAAATTTCTTTCGAAATAATGCAGAAAACGTGTGTACCAATGGTATATAAACTTATAATATAGGATATCGTACTACAAAAATTATCCCCATTATTACAAGATTCACACAAAGACATTGGGTTTCACAGCATGCAAAAACGCGTTAATATGTGTGAGAAAGATTTCAGGTTTTTCATCTATACACAGGGCCGTCCTAGGGGGCAGTTATTTATTACTTATTAGAAAAATTATTCTCTCATATTCTTTTTGAGCATGTTTATTTATTATATAGCTATTATTATGCATACAGTAAATACCATAGTAATGTATGACATACTATAGAATAGAAGCCAAAAATCGTTAATTATTTTCTTTCAAGGAGCGAAGGCTTAGATTTTTTTAGAAATTCTGGTGGGTGCCCTTTTTAGATCCGCCCTCCCACCTCAAAACTTACTGCGACGTGCACTGCATGCTACATATATGAAGGATTTTGTTGATTTTCATGCTTAAAATTAGTGTTAATTGTTTGAAATTATAACATTTAATAGGGATGCATTATATTGTCATCTTCAAGCAATATAAAAAGAAAAAAACTCATAAATTCATATATAAAGAAATAAAAAACTAAGAGTTATTAAATGTAGCACTATTTTTTACAGAAAAAGTGAAAGATAAAAAAAGGGATGCCTTTTGGAAAGATAAAAAAGGGTGGTTATAATTTGGAATTTAAAATAAGTTAGCCAAGCACTTAGGTGAAAGAGGAAACAAGTTATCAAAGAAGAATAGATTTTTTATACTTCTATAATAGAAGTATCTACGGTATGTAGTATCTATAGAAGGTCGCGAGTGATAAGACCATAGAGGCATATAATATATGTTGGTAATAATAAAGCTAACAGATAGGAAGAAAACGAAAAACTTAGTAAGAAGAAAACATTTTACAACTCTGAATTAGTGACGTAATAAGTATGTCATTAGGAACCGTTATGTCAGAGCAACCGCAGCAACATAATCAGAAATGATGTAATGCGTCGCCTACAAGTATATATAAGCCCTCAGTGTTCAAGTCGTCGACTAGCTGCTGAGCTTCACATAAAGCCAATCTAGCATACTGATTTTGTTAAA
>JAUZND010006474.1:0-10750 GCA_034780555.1 Coelogynopora nodosa
TATCGATGTATCAACTGCATTCTGCAATGTATCGATGTATCAACTGCATTCTGCAATGTATCGATGTATCAACTGCATTCTGCAATGTATCGATGTATCAACTGCAGTCTACAATTTATTGATATATAAACTGCATGCTGCAATGTTGAGACGTTTGTTTTGCTAAATCTTCTCGGATTCTGAAAAGTTAAATTAGTGGATTATACTGTCGATAACGATTTGCTTACATTGCTTGCAAATTATTATATACAGACTGTGTTTTCTTTGACATAACGGGCCTTCTCTTAAATAATGATAATCGTCCAAATTACATGCCAAATTAAAGACATTGACAAAAAAGGAAAGATCTATGACAAAGTCTTATCTTGTGTTTAAATTTTTTAAATATTTAATATGCTATATTTATATCTTCTTTCAGTGTAATTATTGATGTACAAGTCATGTTAAAATAGGTAATTCTGAGGTTTAATTAACTGCTATCGTTTCTAGCAATGATATTTTCTTTTTATTGTTTTGATTAAGTTTATATAGGGTATCCGTTAAAGAGGAGTGTTTTTGTTCGAATTGAACAATACGTTTTTATGTATGGTCAGAACAGACACAACAAGCAAACTTATTTTTACTGTTCATTAATTTTTCATATTATTGATCATAATGTCAATAACTGAAAATGGTAATTATATAGGCTACTTGCATATTTTTCAGTTTTCGCATTTACTATATCCCATTTAACATATTTTACATGTGGTAGTAAAATGCAATATAAGTATCATTGACCCGTTTTTATTTAATAAAACATATATCAAAGTGTTTTATTCGGATCGGAAACAAACACGATACAGATAGTCAAAAATAGGTAATTATACTTTGAAAAGTCTTCCCCAATCATCAACAAATCCTAAACTTCAAAGCCTTTAGTCCCTGAGAAATCATGCCAATCTGACCGATTCTTAACTAATCATCCTGAACTGGATGGAAAATAATTGGTGTCATTGATGCCATATTGTCATTTGCTGGACACGATTCAATTTAAATCAAATAACTCAATATGTAAATCAAGGCGGCACGTTTTCAAACTTATTTTTTACTTTCTACCGAAAATATTGTCTAATGTATTTATTTTTACTCATAGTTTGACCGCGTTTCCTTAAACTTTTATTTGTTCGTATTTTTTGACTGATAAACTTAAAAGGCGTAAAATGATTAAAACATGCATGTTTCTGGAGAAGGTTGAATTTTTAAAAAATTTTAAATAATCATTTGCGTTGTCATAACGATTTATTATAGTTGTTGAAATATGTTAATGAATTTTAATGTCAACCGATATTGAAAAAAATGTTGTACATTTATAATAAAATGATTTTTTTGCATTAACATATCATAGTTTTCTAATAAGATAGGTACAACTATAAAAGTAATTAAATATATACATTATATATACATTTATTTATTTATTATGTATATATATGTATATATAATTGAACATTTCTATAATATACAGATTTCATTGCCAAGTTAAAATGAGGGTCAATTATTTTTGACTTGTTCCACTTTAATCAGCTGCTATTTAGGTAACTGTCCTACACAGGTAAAACAGATAATAGATTTTTCATACAAAATTTAATTGATGAAATAAATAATTCTTCTTCTTAAAAAAATAATTTAACAAAAAAATCGATAACTTGAAATATTAGTTAATTAGGAATATACAATTAGTTTACAAAGTTAGAAAATTAAATATATAAATTGAATTAATTAATAAAGAAATCCATTAATCAATGCCAATAATTCAATTATTAAATGAAATTAAATGCAATTATTAAGTTATAAAATTATTTAAATATATTAAACATTAAATAATTAAAAGTAATTGTTAAACATGATTATAGTTCAACAAAATTGTGACAAAAAATGTATTTATCTATAAATACTTTCAAATAAAAAATATATTGAAAAGAGAAAATAGGATAGTCCAATATAATGAAAAATATATATATATTTTAGTAATAAATTATTTGTATGTAAATAAATATAAAAATGCGCAATTTATTCAATGTAATCGTCAAAATAATACATTTATTTTATTTTAGAAATAAATTATTACTATATTAAGTACTTCAAAATATGAATTATTACATAAAATATAAATATATATTGATCAATTTAAACAGAAAAGATTATTAATTAAACAAATTTAAAATATGTCAGTATCAATTTGTATATGAAATAAAAATTCTTAATATATAAATAGATACATATAAGTAGGTTGGCAAATATTGTATGAAATGTGTAGATTTATTTAAAAAACTATATAGAAAAAAATAAGTAATTTATGATTAAGTACAATTTAAAAACATTAACATTATATTATAATAACATGACATTTAAAAAATTGAGAAATGGTAATAAATAAGGTAGGAAAAAAATCCAATGATTTTATTATTTTATGCAATTATTTATTCAAATAATCATTTTAACAAATATTTAATTGTGATAATTTATATTGTGATAATAAACAAATTATTTTGTTTGTTAATTATTAAATTAATAAAATATTGATTTAATCAATTTTACAACTATTAATTACTTTATGAAGTGAATAAATTAGTAAATATACTTACTATTAATTGCATACTTTATTTATTTTATTTATCAATAGTATCCAACATAAATAAATACAACAATAAATCAAATAATGAATTATTAAAAATTTGCAATTACTTATTATTTATTTATTTATTTATTTATTATTTATTTTATTTATTATTTATTATTTATTTTTTATTTCCTTATTGAAAATTAAATAATAAATGTATTTATTAATAAAGTATTAAATCAACAAATTTGTGACAAATATGTAATTTGTATATTATTAAATTATTAAATAATTAAATGAATATTTAAATAAATGAATTTTGTAATAAATTAATAAAATTTAATATTTTGTAAAAGAATATATTAAACTAGGAAACTATATTTTTTATTCAAATTTGCACATCTTTTATCAGCAAACAAATTAAATAATGTACAAAAACTTAATTATGCCAAAACATGAATAAATGCAAGAAATAAGGAATTTATTTTTTCTTGATTTCAAAAAAATTAATTATTTACTTTTAAAATAATGCATTATTGCTACATTAATGTAATCATACCGTTGTTAACAACATAATAAATAATAGACAAATGTATTATATAATTATAGTTTATAATATAATATACAATTAAATCAAATTATAAATAGATAGCTAGATAGATAATTAAATATAAAAACAATAAAATTATTCATGTAATAGCCTAAATGGCCAATTGATTTTCTGAATTAATAAAATTCCTTATAACTAATAAACAAAAGATATAATTGTAAAATGGTGATATCAATTAAATGTAGTATTCAATACAACTTTCACATTGTGTAATATGTTTAGCAGGTATTGCCGTTTACCAAAATTATTCCTAGAATAGTGTGAATTATATCTATCTATGTATTCGTCAATATAAATAAATATATACATAGCCTATAGTTTAATTACTAAATTAAATAAAAATAACATGTCAAATTAAATTAAATTAGATTTTTAATTAATAAACATAACTAAATATTAGAAAATCAATTTATATAACGATTATTATATTGTGTCAAATTTATTTGTACATATGGAATATAGGCTATATTTACAAACGTATTGTAGTAAATGATCATTAATTATTATTAAAATATTAATGAACTAGATAATAAATTGTTTATTTTGCAGTTTATCAGAAAATATATGGTAGTTTATAATATAAGTCTTATACAGATAATTCAAATGTTTATAACAAGATCGGCATTATCAGTAACAAACATAGTTTTTAAATACGTGAGAATTAGATTAATTAAATTTTTTTGTAAGGCGCAGTTTGTTATTGATTATGTCTAATAATAAAACACACAGTTTGTTATTGATTATATTTAGTGTAGTAATACAACACACGGTTTGTTATTGATTATATCTAGTAATACAACACACAGTGTGTTATTGATTATATCTAGTAATACAACACACAGTTTGTTAATGATTATATCTAGTAATACAACACACAGTCTGTTATTGATTATATCTAGTGTAGTAATACAACACACGGTTTGTTATTGATTATATCTAGTAATACAACACACAGTTTGTTATTGATTATATCTATTGTAGTAATACAACACACAGTTTGTTATTAATTATATCTAGTAATACAACACACAGTTTGTTATTGATCATATCTAGTAATACAAAACACAGTTTGTTATTGATTATATCTTTTGTAGTAATACAATACACAGTTTGTTATTGATTATATCTATTGTAGTAATACAACACACCGTTTGTTATTGATTATATCTATTGTAGTAATACAACACACAGTTTGTTATTGGTTATATCTAGTAATACAACACACAGTTTGTTATTGATCATATCTAGTAATACAACACACAGTTTGTTATTGATTATATCTTTTGTAGTAATACAACACACAGTTTGTTATTGATTATCTAGTTATACAACACACAGTTTGTTATTGATTATATCTAGTAATACAGCACACAGTTTGTTATTGATTATATCTTTTGTAGTAATACAACACGCAGTTTGTTATTGATTATCTAGTTATACAACACACAGTTTGTTATTGATTATATCCAGTAATATAACACACAGTTTATTATTGATTATATTCAGTAATATTATACAACACACAATTTAGTTAATTATAGCAGAAAACGATTTCTTAACTATTGCTGACGACGACATCGACTTTTCCTTCCTGTTAAAGAACAAATATTTTTTATTTAAAATATAGAAAATAAACGGTAAACACCACTAAAGAAGCCAGGATTTTATTTAAAACACGTTGTTGGACTGTCAAAACCACGTTGTCAAAGCGCTATGTATTTCATATTGTGTTTCTTTTCACCTGCGTGGGAAAATATTTACATCTTCAATTAACCAATTATCTTCCGGGGTGCGCCAGGTTTCTGTTTCTGGACTTTTTAGTGGCACATAAAAAGTCAGGCTTGCTCTTTGTTCTTCATCCCCTCTCTTTTGCTCTATATTTGAACATTTAAAATGTATTGGTTAATTTCCCTCGTTAACGGGAGCGACTGAAAAATGGTATCGGAAATACTAGCGCTCTGTCACATTTGTCACTATTGTTAAGTATATTTAATTCAGAACATTATTCGTTATGGATGTTCGTCATTGTTCCGTAATAATAATTAAAGAAAAAAAAAATCGGAAAGTGTTAACATCATTTTAACTCCGTTTGGTTTCATTGTCCATCAAAGGTATTAATTCAATCAATATAGGTGGATACGCATATTACTTTACAAGGATCATTTATCCCTATTACATTCGTAGACAGTATTCCGTTTTCCGTTCACTCTTTCTTCTTCTAGCGCTCTGGCACTACGCACTGTCTGCATCCAGCAAATGCAATACACTTGCCAGCAGTACATTGAAATCCGGTCGAGTCAACCCAGTATCTATAGGTACTAAAGATGCCTGCCATCGAGGGAAAGTTGAAATGACGATCGGCAATCTAGACAGCGGGGCTACTTGCTTACTCTTAACTACGGTTTAGATGTGTGTCCTCATTAGGTCGGGCTTTCACTCCCTAATTTGATAGTGCTTATTTTTGCTGTACTCAGACAAAAACTACGTACATAGTAACATATAAATGGCAAACTCTCAAAATAACTCGCGAAAGAACAGTAGTACTCAAAACCTGCGCAAGTTTTCAACCAGAGTAGATCACGACGCGTCAGGCTGTCTGTACTCCCAGGATGAGCAGACTCGCCGCCAACGTATCACGAAACAATCCACCCTCGACGCCAACTGGATTGGCGAATATGCAAGCCCGTTGACCAGTAATGTGGATAGGCAACATTCAATCGAAGACTCGATATGGATCAAGAAATTCCCGGAAACAGCCACTGTACCCCTGCTACCGCCGCCCCCCAACCCTACCATCACCACCACCACCTCAGACAACCAACAATGCCGCCGCAATCAGCGGAGTAACTCCCTTCGACGACCGCGTAAGATCCTCACTAAGAGCGCCAGTGTTTGCATTCCCGACGACACCTCCCTGGTTTCCGCTAACTCTTCGCCCGTTCAACCCTCGACCCCCCAAACAACTTCGCGACTCCGACTACATCAGATTTCCCGTGAACAGTCCTACTCCATAGATCGACTCTCCGTGGACCACATCCTCGAGGTACCGATTATAAACGAGACTGACCCCAACTATTACAACGACGAACGGGGACCTTACTGCGAACTTCAACCGCTGCGAGTATTCAGACGGAATGACGACTATATTGACCGAGACTTCTCGGAGGGGATCCCAATTATTCGCAAGGTGAGCGGTGTTTTGCCGCGACCCAAGCTCCGCCGGTCCAACACAACCTCCGCCTCGGGCTATCGCTCCAAGATGAGCAGCGGATCCCTGGCCAGTGCCGTCTCCGGACCCAGGGCTGGCTGGATTGCCCGGCTAGACGCGATGCGGAAGAGTTCCCTCGGGATCAACAGCTCGACCCAGATACCGCTACTGGTGACCACAGGGCCCGACATGGAGACCGCCGAGGCGCTTCCTCTTACGGAGCAGAGATTCGACCACCCCGCCGCGACATCCGCGTCTGCAGCCGTACTGTCGGGGCACAACAACACCAACGTTGAGGCTAGGGAGGACCTGCTGCCGGAGGTTGAGGACGATGAGCGCAAGATGTCCACCTCGGGGTATCTGAAGGTACAGTTCTTATCGTTCTTTCAGCCGTCGGATAATAAGCTAGGCATGAAACTATTCGGGAATAAAAATGCTCTCAATAAGGAGAAACGTCGACAACGCGAGCACGGACGTTGGATTATCCATCCCTGCAGTAGTTTTCGGTGAGTTCTGAATTAGTACTATAAAATTAATGCGTTCTATTCTTTTAAACAAAACAGAAAATATCGATTATTTTTTTATGTTTGGTGTTCAGGGTAATATAAATATAATACAATAATGAGTGTGGTGGGATCCCAATAACCTTAAATGAATGATAATTTGAACAAATTGCCGACATGCTTCTGACTTTGGAATTCTGTATTCGTAGTATATTCATAAGTTTTTCGGTGTTGGATCTGGAATGTATAAATAAATCTTAACTCTGGTTGTTAGGCGGACTAATTCGTAGTTAATATTTGTTCCTGAATAATTCGAAGGAATGCTTCTTTAAATGCCTCCAATTCTGACAGATCATATATATATATATAATGTCGGGGTAACTGAAATATACATATATTATAACATCAATCATGCACTGCTACGTAATATGATGTCAATATTTATCTGTAGCAAGCAATTTAACAAACAAACAGTCCTAAGAAGGTAATTTCAATATTTGTTGTAAATTTTATGCGGAAAGCTTTAAATTACTTAAAACTTTAGATTCTTTAAAATACAAAGAATAACTAAACCGTCAACTTAGACTGTCTTTTGTATTTTCAATGTATTTTCAATGATGATATGACGGTTTTTCTATATCAAGATAGTATGATATTTTAACTTATGTGTACTATTATTGCATTATTTTGCATCATTTTGCAGTAAATTATATTAATGGATACCTGAGAAAGCATAGCATAAAGGTTTCGATATCATTTAGGCAAAATATTTCCGATATGTTATTTTAGTTATATTATTCGTAATTTCTTAGTATTTCCCAATCAGCTAAGCAATTGCAGGGCATAACAGTATTTTCCTCACGTATTAACATGGACAACAGAAAACCAAATTGAACAAAATGAATCGGTGTAAAATGTGAACAGTCGTGAAGTAATCCACTATCTATATAACAATTATTCATTATTCACACTTATGGATTATTTATTCATACGTTAATCAATTATTACTATTATTACTATTACACATCAATTATTAATACTTATGATTATTATTCATAATCATAGCATGCAGTGATAATGAGTTATTTATTAGTAGCCAAAGTTATCGAATTGACGCATACATGAGCATATTTAAGTCGTATATATGATTTACAAAAACACGGAACCGTTTGAAAAAGAGAAAATATACAAATAAATTACCAACACCAACTTATTTAACTTACAGACATAAAATGAAGCTGTTAGACGCACTCCTTTACATGAATGAATGAAAATGAGTTAATACTCATTTATAAGTATTAACTTCCAGATATTCATGTGCTGCTGAGAAAATTAAGTATTATTTTATTTTTGATTTACTAACGGATAATACATAATATAATACAACCTAATTTATAGTCTATATAGAAAAAGCGGATGACATTATATCTTATTTGTATAATATATACTCAGACAACCTTGCATATTAATAATTATGAATTTACCAATCTGAATTGAAGGACAGCATGCCACTATAACTGAACTCAGCTATTTACAACTTCTGAGATATTTAATTTAACTCAGTTGGTACTTACAATGTCGTATAATATTTAACAAATTATGCTCCATAAACGAAATAGCGCACTATTCATAATATTGTCTTTTCATTATCGTACTACTAATAATATATCATTTTACTACTGTCATACTACTTGTAAAATCATATTACGAATAATATCATTTTACTCACTGTGTTAGTAATAACGTACTATCTTACAAACAACACAATTATACTACTCGATACTACTCGATACTACTCGATACTACTCGATACTACTCAATACTACTCGATACTACTCGATACTACTCGATACTACTTGATACTACTCGATACTACTCGATACTACTCGATACTACTTGATGTATACAGTTCAATATGATTAAAGGACACTTTTTATATACTCTAACCATGGAATTAATGAATTCGTTTGATAAGCTCAAATTCATAATAAAAGATCATTAATAATATTACAAAAATGTAAAAATATTAAAATGACTGACATATATTTTTAACAAGCAGAAATATATACATTCCGTAAATACTTACATATATACTATATTTGTTTTTGTATATTCATGTATTAAAATCTATATTACTTCAATTCAATTAATGTAGAACATAAAATGATTTTACCTAACTAAATGTTATCGTTAGCATGTATGCATTCCATTAGTAAAAGTCACCTAATGTTTAACGTTATGAAAAGCATGTAAACTGTAAAATCTTAAAAAATCTGGAGGATTAATTTATTGTTTTATATAAATTTTTCATGTACATTCAAGATGCGGAATTCTATGTGTTTAAGGCAAACAATATTATACATACTTTGTAGTGAATATGAATAAACAACATTTTTTTCCTTAATCATACAACGATTTTAAATCAGTGAAGGAAAGATTGCACATTATATTATATTGTGAATTGTTTAGAAGAACTTTATTTTAATCCATGAATTGTTTCAATAAAGGTCAGGTCGTTCCTTTCATTACGAATGACATTTTTAAAATAATTTTTAGGTTAAAGGGTTTTTCCGTTACATATTTTTATTTAATACATTACTATCATGTACTATAGATGTGTTGCTATTGATTTTATCAAAATGTATAATATCAAATAATACACTTGATTATTTATATGTGTAAGATTAAGAGCAAGTAGACAGCAATGAAATAAATTATTTTAAAACATTGCTATTTCGTATATAATGTGTATAAAATCCATAAGATAATGATAGAAATGCTATCACTGGTTAATACGTCTGACCTTTTCAGAGGATGTTTTATGTTTCTGAATGACAGTTTAACACATTAAAAATTATTAAACAAAAATATTTCTAAGAAACCTCTAAAAAGTGTCCCTTAATCATATTGAATTGTATACAACATTATAATGAGTAGTACGATATATCGAGTAGTATTGAAAAATAGTATATGTAGTACGTTATTAATTACTAACACGGTGAGTAAAATGATATTATTCGTAATATGATTTTACAAGTAGTATGACAGTAGTAAAACGATCTATTATTAGTAGTACGATAATGGAAGCACAATGTTATGAATAGTATGATATTTCGTTTATGGAGCATAATATGTTCAATATTATGACATCGTAAGTACCAAGTGAGTTAAATTAAATATCTCAGAACTTTGAAATAGCTGAGCTCAGTTATACAGTAGTGGCATGCTGATCTCCAATTCAGATTGATGGTCAAAACCTGGTGCAGTAGTAGGTAGGTGCCTTTTATATTTATGATGGTTTATGTTGAAACAAATTTCTGCCGACAAAAAAATCAGTTTAATTATTAAACTATTTTTGTAATTGTGTTCAGTATAATTAACAGTCGGACTGCATATAAAATGCTACATTACAGATTTGAAATTCATCGTTTTGATTTTAAACATTATTCAACTCTTCAGATAATAAAACAAAACGTTATTTCAGATTATTATCTCAAAGGTTAGTAAAATCACTCCATTCACAATTGTTGATTCCAAATAAATTTCCATTTATATCTAGTTTATTTATATATATTAAACTTTATGTATATTTTAGCTTATATTCTATATTACTGGCGAATATTTCTTGTATTTAATATCTGATTTATATATAGTTTTTCTAGCGTTTTAGATAAAAAATAACAAAAAACCAACTCCCTGTAGGATACCATGTACGTCTTAATTAAAAACGATTCACTACGCTAAGTGTATTCGCAGATATTTAAAATATAATATATTATTAATCACTCCCATACACCGAAATGGGTGTTAACAACTGGCAATTTCCCACTGTA
>JAUZND010006475.1:0-10750 GCA_034780555.1 Coelogynopora nodosa
TTTAATTTACGTCCCGACAAGAAGTCCCGACAATGTGCCGGAGTCCCGACAATCAAGTGTTTTTATATATGCAAGTCTCGACCAATCACCCCTGGTGAATACAGATGACAAATGTCAATAGGTATATTTTTATATACATAGACGTCTATGATATTATACTTAATATTCGTTTTGTCAAAAGTACATACAATAGCTATCTTTAAATATTTTATAATAATTTATATAAAAATGTCTTCAATAAATCGTACAACAAATTACACTGAATTAGATAAAACAAATTTAATTGATTCACTCTATTAAGGAAACACAATTAAGCTTAAATTCAATAGAGTGCAAAAAATACGATTCTGTTTCACTCAGGAATAAAAATGACGCCTGGGACAAAATTTAAACATTTTATAACATCCATAATGATGAAATAGTTTGCCAAATATAAGTCACCGACATCAGCATAAGTAGGTATATAGTAGCCTATAATTACATCAATATATACATCAATAATTATAGCCAATCACAACTATTAAAATGCGACAATACGCGTTGCAAAGTTAGTCATCGATTAGTTACTGGTTGAACAACAGTAAAGTCACTTAAGTCAAGACTTAGTCGATGACTAAGTTAGTCTCTCAGCATCATACGATCACTACACATGTAGCTGCACCTGTATATTTAATTACAATCATGAATGACGCCGTTTTTCGTCCAATTTTAAGAACACCGTCTAAAAGCTATATTAATATTTATAATTACAAATGATAAGATTATAATGTAATTAAACACAAATTAAAATTGTTAAGGTTATGTACTTCTTACAAATATTTGAAAGTAGTATAACAATATTGATCTTATATTTGTGAGTCATATCATACCAACTTTGGTTGTTTGATAATTGATAAAGAGTACAACTCAAGTTTTACAAATAAAATTGTATGAAATCGTATAGTGTGTAGACGCGGCTTTATAATAAATTTGAATTTATATTTTAAACTATTCCGATATTAATAATAAAAAGGGTTACAAGAAAATACGTACTAAACAAATTAGAATAATAAAGTAAGAATAAATTATGAACTTTACTTATTAAATCTGGTTATATTATATGGTTAAATACGTATATATATAGAATTTCATATATAAACCAACATTAACACCAAACTTTGATATAGCCAATTATATATACGAGTAAATGCACAAGTAGGTATACGATATTTAATATTGACAGACAATAGAAACCAATATATTATAATCGCATTTATCGCTACACACAAATTGTATTTAGAAAACAATGGAAAATTTTAATACAAGTAAATCAAAATTACGTATGAAACCTGGGAAATATATATCTATATAAGTTAATTTTTAATAGAACTGATTTTGTTATGTCAAGATTTTATATTACACTGTAAATAGAAAATCAATCAGGGACTTGGAAATTAGCCTACTTCGATATAAACGCAACTTGTAAATAACAGCCTTCGATTTAGAGGGTTTCTCGATAATTATCTGCTATATTGTTGAATATATAATAACATATATGTATAATAACTTAAGTTTCTATTTTCGGAAAACAAGTTTAAGATGATTGAATTATTATGGATGCGGAGTTTCAATTTCAAATTTGTTCTTCGTACACAAAACAATTGTAGACTACTAATTTTACATACTTACATAGATTGAAATATAACAATTCGTAAACAAAGAAATGTAAATAATTTTTTTATTAATGACCGGGATATAATAATATAATATATGATATCCCGGTCATTAATAAAACAAATATTTAGATTTGATATCTATACTTTCTATTAAATGTTCAATATTATTATTTAGATATTATCTAAATATTAATATTGAACATTTAATAGAAATTATAGACGTAACAAAGTGTTATAAATAAAACAAAATAAAAATATTTATTATCAATTGCAGTATTATTTGAACAAATAACGCATTAAAACTTAATTATTGTTGTATAGTAAATAAACAGATGAAATATTTGTATTAGTTTAAATTCTTTATTATATATCAAAATTGAAACAAAACGTTCTGCGACATATGGAATGAAATTAAGTTCCAATACTGTATTTCAACATTTCGTGCGTCCGTCTTTCTCCTGAAAACCGTACAAGCAAAGAAGTAGGAAACTTAAATATTGGAAATGTATTTCATTCTACAATACACGTCGCAGAATTTTTTTAATTATTTATTATGAATCCCGCATGCAGCTCTGACATGTTTAATTGACTTTATTATATTTCATTAAATAATACAGACATTTATATTAAATAATTTCCATATTTTATAATAATTAAACGAAATCAATTTATATGTTATATTAAAATATTATTTAATTCGTTTAAACAATAAATACATTAATATATTTGGACAATATGCTTATATACTCATTTGGCCCATTGCAATTCACAATAAAGCATAAACGTTATGAATAATAACAACTGCCATCATACAATTAGGAATATCATATAAAAAAAAGCAAATTATCCTTATACTAGTATAAATGTATTTATTAACATTAACACTGACATGTGTGTGCAATGAGCGGGAATAATGCCCTCAAATGAAACCCCCTTGTTCCTCTAATCAATCGAAAAAGGGAACTTTTCATCGTTATCCGAAAACCACGATTCATTTCATTCTCCATAACATCTAACAAATTAATAATTTACTCGGCATAAACAGATGTCTTACTTTAACTGAAATACCTTCATAAAAAGTTAACTAACTTAAGGATCTACATGCCCAAAATATAGCTGCATCGCAAAATCTAAAAGAATATTCATAAAAAGTATGGAAGAAATTTATTTTACTTTGTTTGTAAAATATGCAGTGCATGGTTATGACTTAAGGAAAATGCGAAAAAAATAAGTTTGCGTCACTCACCTATATTACCTTTAAAGATTTTCGTTTTTAGATTACATTTTGGATTATTGTTATAAAAAGAAAACATTATAAAAAGGTTTGTACAAATTTTAAGCACAGCATGTTAGAAGCATGTTAGAGCATGACAAGTATAACGCATTATTTATTTTTACACAATTTTTAAATTCTATTTGTAACAAATGTATCGTGCGATCTTTCAATTTAAAATTATGGAAAGTGTTAAATCTATAAATCTATAAATCAATATTTCAAGAATTCTTTCGTAATTGTTGCCTGATAATCTTACTTATAATCTTAGTTTTATGTAAACAACAGCTGGACAGTAAAATTCAATTAACTGTTGAAAAACAATACTGATTTTGAATGTATCAAACAACTCAGTTAACTATCAAACTTCACTTAAGTGCGATATTTGTGCCACTATTATATAATTACAGTTAGTTATACACAAAAAAGAACCATTTATGTATTATGTACATTATAAAACACTTTAAAATGACACATAATTAGTTTACAAGTATAAATAAAAAGGAAAATAATTATAAATTACTACCCGCCCGCGCACATATGTATAATTTGTAATTTAATATAATTTATAAAAAAACATTTAATATATTTTTGCTTTTTCTCCAAAGGGTGCTTACTACAAATGGGCACGCAAAGATCCTATGAATTTGATCAAGTTTTCAATTATTTGGTGCACCGAACAAGGCTCTGTCACTCATATTAAGCAGTATACACGACATCGGTGTAGTGTTCACATCGCAGTGAAATAAGCTCCCTAAACCCCATCCACAACGGATTGCTCCAACCCCTTTACTATTTTGCGGTTGTTTATAAAATCAACAAACGGGGAAGATAAGCTCATGCAATTCTTTTCGTTCTAATTTGTTTCAAGACCATGTTCATTGATCATTCACAGCACAACTAAATTGTCCCCACAGAGAGTGCCTCCTGTACCATGCTCATTTGTGAAAGTAAGTTTTTTAATTACATAAATAGTTTTTTTTATTTCTTTTTGTAAAATCATATGGTTCGATAAAGTGAAATATACCTACTCCTGAAACGTCTGCCGAAATTGAACCTGTTTTTTCGTTTTAAATTGTCACTTCAATAAATATGCAATTTCTGTCATATTATATTTTATGGATTACATACAGTTTAATTACAAAAGTTATAATTAAGTAAAACGTTATCAAAAACATCTGAAGATTAGATCGTATTCTTAGAATTCGGCTGACATAATTTAATATATATTTATATGACAACAAAACTCAACTATTGTCAATTTATAGTAAATTTATATTAAATCATCTTCCTCAAATGTATCCCTGTTATAAACAAAGCTCATTCTCAAGAAGTCAAAATATGTTCAGTTTAATTAGCTTGAAAGAGCAAATTAATTTTTATTTATTCACAATATGTTGAAGATCACACAAAAAGTACAATTTAGACAAAAAGGAAATATTATGTACAATGAGAAACAACACTTTGACCATGGAACATTAATGTTGTCACATTTAGATGTAGTTTGTAAAATAGACAATGCGCTATTATGCCACGAATCAGAATTGGATAGGGTGAACAATAAGGTTAATCACGTAGGAACACTTGATGGAGATGCAGATGTTCAACAAGATTAAGAAATTAGCGACAACAGAAACATTTAGAAATACCTTAATGATTCACATCATCTCATCTCCAATAGCCCTATATGGCAAATGTCAGCCAATAGAAAATGGTCTACTGACTAGTGTTTATCGACCGCTGACCGTCTGCTCATGCTCTATTAATCGATATTGGAGCACACGTGACTCGCCACGCCACCAAACACGCGTCAATGCTTGGCGGCATTATCAGCAGCCACCATTTCCGTCAGTCGGTCGACTCGCTGACCGATGGAGTCGATGCGGAATGCGAGATTGCTCTCGATGAGCCCGAGTCTGTTGTTGAGCCAACTGCAGAGCATGAGGTAGTCCCAGCTGGGGTTGCCTGGCAATTAGAGACGGTGGACAAACTGTCGGTCGGAGTGAAAGGTCAGTGAACTTTCAAGATACTGATTAATACGAGCGAGGTACTGATGAGAAAAGATAAGGAAACTATGGAACCAGCTATATATGGTTACTAACGATAATGTGGAAGAATGCAGTTGATAATGGCTAAATTAGACAGATGAGAATAATTATAATTAATACACATCTAAAAAATGAGATCAGAATTTATCGGTAAAACTAAGCGATATATACGATCTCCAGATTCTCAGAGAATAAAAAAGTTGACTCAATTATGTGAACTCTTTCAATGATTTTAGGCGCACATTTACAAAACATATATTGTCATGCTTTTTTCTTTATAAATTAATTATTGTTGATCATAGTTGTTACTTTTAGTAGTGTATGCTGTGCTGTTAATTTATTTTCACCTATAGGCTTATTACAGATTAATGACAGATTAATCACACATCTTTATCTGTCATTACGGAAGCGTGCTATATCGCTACCCTCCCAAGTGGTCACCCTATTGTTTACAGCTGGAAACATATTCCCTAATCACCGCGCTGTTTTGCAGTGGCAAATGGCCACTGTCAGGAGTCTTATTTCGCCAGAATCGCCAGATAATAACGAATAATGAATAGCTCTGAAGGTCTTCCTTCGGCACTTACCACTTATACTATCGTCAGATCCCAAATTTCCAAGTTTGCCCTCCTTGTCCATTAAGACTTCGTTAGTGGAGACGATCTGCAGAACATGTAAACACATTCACTGGGATTAACATAAGAACCATTGTCGTGTATCACGCAAGAATCAATTTAAAAAAATGTTTAGTCACTCTTTATTTTATGATAAAAAGACGACTGATGTTTTATTTTTAAATACATGAAAAGGACAACTATTTTCGATTTACGAGCTAGTAATGTGTAGTAAAGCAAATAGCGGCAATTAAATACAATACATGAAATGGGGGAATTTATTTGCTGTTCAATTTAATGAGAGCCACTTGAAAAACTATCACTGTTATCATGTTATATAGGATTCCAAACACAAATTGACACTGGCAAAGTTAGTTTATTTATAAACAGTTGATTAATAATTGTTCTATCAAGTACCAGACTCTGCCATCCTTAAAAAGTCGTCAACATATTCATAGGACAAGTTATAATTAATAAAAAACACACCATAATTCTATTTGAACAAATACGTAGTATAAATTCACCCCAATTGGTTTAATCCCAAAACCTGTACTGTCTGTTATTCCAGACCAATAAGTAAACACCATGGATAGTAGTAGCCTAAGTATACAACTGACTACCCTGCATAGGAATTCTTCTCTGCCAAAACCAGCACAAGATTCGAACAACGCTAGGTGCGTGGACTATGCAGTGGCGACAATTCTCTGCCACTTTGAGGTGAGATGTTGCAGAGAGAGCAGGAAAGGTGGGATACGAGGGGAGGGCGGTTGCAGAGCCGAGGACATTGGCAGCTTCCAGTAAACACGTCGCAAGTAGATTGGAAAATTAAGTTCTGTATCGAAAAGCGAGCGAATGTACGTGTAGTGTGGTAAAAAGGATCACGATGTTTGCAGTTTGCATGAGGTTTAATGTTTGCAGTGCTATTTTACAAGAAGATTCATCTTTTTCTGAAATATATGTTTCATCTCTATTGTACAAAGCATTTAACAGTCAAGATGATTATGTGAACTCATAGAGCCAACAGTGTCTGCAATATACGCATACCTAGATGAAACCTACTGGACGTGTATTTATAATTAATTAGTCACATAAATATAATAATTTCAGGATTTTGTTTGAAAATTACGCATGATACAGATATGAAGAGCCTAAATTACCCATTTACTGGAAATGAGTATACCGTTTATTAATTAACCTCCACGTCATTGGTAAACACTATAATTACATTTGTCTCCACTTCGAGGTTAATAATCATTTTGAGTATATAAGAGCTGAAAAAAGTTATACAATATATAAATCAGAAATATGTCTTAAATATTTTCCAATTAATAACAAAAATATCTACTTTATCCTTGTGAGGAATAAGCGTCTGTTATGTTTATCAGAATATAAATGTATATTTCAAAATCATTTCTTAATCAACTAGAGGCTTCAATATATAAACAAGGTTTCATTATAATTTAAGCTGTCCAGAAATATACGGCCTGCTCCAGAAGAATACGGCTTCATATGTAATTATATGGTGTTAGGAGAGATCTCTTGATATGAAGATAAAAAAGCAACAACAGCATAGAGCGATAATCAAATACACTGATACATATGGTATAAAAGGTAAAAACGGACAGGATGTAATTTGTAATTATCACCTGATGCAGAATCAGATCAGAAGCATTCGATGAAATTCATTGATTTAGTCGTGATTTTATCTTTCAGATACTATTGTATGTTTATCTGTTATTTCACTTGTTCATCCATTCTATGGAATATTTATTATCAAAAACAATGTTTGACATATGTAATATATTGTATTTTACATTTAAAGCTATGATGTGTTTTAAAATATTTCAATATTGGATAAATTAAACAGTTGACTTACGATATTTAAATATCACTCATAATTTTAAGTTTTGAAAAAAATGTTAACTTAAATTTTTACATTTGACTTTTGATAATTCCGGACTAAAATGTTTCAAAAAAATTATTTTAAATAATAAATTGTAATCATCTTTATTTCTTAAAAAATATGTTTAGATATACAACCAAAAACTCTTATTATGTTAAATTGGGTCACAGCATGGCTCTAAATATACAACTATTGATGAAATATCGATTACATCATCATCCGATACATTTGAATAAAAAACAGGATTGAAGCAATTATTTGCGTAATTTCATAATTAAATATAATTTCAATTACATATTTGCGAAACAGTAACGAGAGGGGAACTGAATTGTCAGTTAGATTATTTGCGGTCATTTTCTTTGTAATTCGAATTATTGTATTCAATTCAACCCCATGTGGGATAACTTGACCCACAATATGGGGACAATGTAGATAAATATTCTCTATAATTAGAGCTCATTATGCTGTCAGTTTTCAAGCGCGATTCAAAATATAAATCGACCCATTTTTTTATCTTCTAATCAACCGACTGGTTTGCTGTTTCTTTAGTGATAAAATGTACGAATTGTTATGTGTTAGGAAGGAAAATAATTTAGTGAAACAAAGATGTTCCGCCTACTACACACACTAGTTGATCAATAATGAGAGTATGATAGTTATCAGTAACGCAAAAATAAATAATATTTAGCAGAAAGTATGCTCGGATGTAAGTAAACTAATTATGTTTGATTTATACCAACTTTTTAAATATATCTAAAAAAAACAATGTTTAGTTCACTTTGAGTGATGCTATCAAGTTCACGGGTATATTCTACGAAAAAAGAAGAATATATTCAACATATATCACAACGATATTAGTAAAGGTCGATTTTGAGTGGTCAACAAATAAACACACACGTGGGTCAATTGACAATTCAACTACCTCCCCGCTTAGTAGCCAACTTTCAAGGTTAAAACTATGTCCATACCTCAAATGTGTCAACTCAAATGTAAACATCAGTATAAAAATAGTTGTCTTTAGTTTAACACAACAACTGCCGGCGTCGCATGCGATAACTCTGATCTTGCTCGACAAAAGAGTTGCCACCACCAATTGGCGCAAGGCAAGGCAAGCTGGTGTGAACGGTATGGAGGGAGGGAGGGAGGGAGGGAGGGAGGTGGCTCGCTCCAGTCACACAGTTCAGTGGACCGCGTTGATTGTGATTAGCTGAAGTGTGGAATTCTGCCATCTTCAATAGCTGCATCAGGCTGGATCATGCGATAAAGGCGACGAGAGCGAGCGAGGACTCGCCCAGTCTCCTGCGTGGCGCACTACATGATTGAAATGTCGGCGATAATTGGCACAATCAATACAGCTGAAGCCGGGAAGAAGCTCGAAGAGATAAATCAATTCATTTTACACTTATTCCAACTCAAAAGAATTGTATGTATTTTTCGCTCGAGTCTCCGTCGCTGTGTTTGTATGTTTGTGTGTGAAAGTTTATACGCGGGAGAGAGAGTGACTCGTTCTCTGAGAGGTGCGCCTGTCTTCCTCTCCAACCACCAAACTTATGATTACAAGTTATACCTTTGAAGAAAATGAAGTAATTAATATAACATGAAATTGACTTCTTTGATGTGAGATGGATTGGATCGAGGGTCTTCTTCTTCTGCTGCTGCAAAGTTTCGGCGCATACGCACGGAACATGTCGATGCCATTATTTCTCACTCCCCCCCCCAACTAACACTGAACAGACCACGAAGTTGTGACTCTTCTGATGAAACAGGAAACTTTGAGAACTAATGCAAATAACAGCCGTAGCACGTTGGCACGCAGAAACTCTACCTTTACTCAGAAACTGGTACAGAACAGAACATTGATAATATAGGCTAACTTTAGAAATTGCTGGATAATTTGAAAATGTTCTTTTTTAGTTTTAGGTATTCAGCAAAGAAGTTAGATCTGCAAACCAGGAAGGACATTTAGGGGCATTAAGGGACATTAGGGACATTTAATCAACTATAAGTATATGTGGTGTGGAAAAGTAAATAAAAGTAGACCACTGGTTTAGCAATGGAGAATGAGAATAATTTATTACAAAATGGCCCCTTACATTATTATACATCATAACTAACGAGTTGTAATATTTTAAACTTATAAATGCCGATTTAGTTTTAAGCTATAGTTAAATAGTATAACAGGTTACCGGTTAAATGTAAAAATATATTTCAAATCAAACATTTAAATGCAACAACTTATCCGGGTTGAAAATTGCACAATATGCAATTACATAAAATATATTTTAAATAACAAATAAGGTTTCGTATAGACCTATTAAAAATATGTAAAATAAGCATAATTAGTGAAATTAATCTGAAAATATGAATGAGAAAATTCGACACAAATCTGCTGCTTTTAAGAGGAACAATGTAGAGCAATTCGAGTGATCGTCGTTTAATTTGAAACAGACAATGTTTATAGCACAGCGCTTTGTATAAACACCTTTATTTAGGATTTTATCCGGCTTAAAGCAAGATGAAAGTAAGAATGGTTTTGGCTATGTCTACTGTATATATCACTTTAGAAGCTTTCTTGACATGTTCCTCACTTAATCATAGGCTGAGATTATGTTTCATGTCTGTGATAGTTTAGATACTTGGTAGGACACTTTGTATTTCTAACTAGTGGATACATTGGGCACAATCGATAAAATCAATATTGGGCACAATCGATAAAGTAAATATTGGGCATAATCAATAAAATCAATATTGGGCACAATCGATAAAATCAATGTTGGGCACAATCGATAAAATCAATATTGGACACAATCGATAAAATCAATATTGGACATAATCGATAAAATCAATATTGGGCATAATCAAAAAAAATCAATATTGGGCACAATCGATAAAATCAATATTGGAATAATCGATAAATCAATATTAGTAATAATCGATAAAATCAATATGAAAACAATCGATAAAGTCAATATTGGGCATAATCGATAACATTTAATATTGGGCATCATCAATTTTCCATTCCATTGTATATTTTGCAAAAAATCAGGTTTATCATTTATATATATATGTTGTATTTATTAAGTAATAATATATATAACTGACGTATTTTATTAACTATAAATACTTATGGCGTTAACCGTCTTCTATTTTGGCTTCTAGGAAATGATTATCAAGATCCCAAAATTCTTATAATAAATAACAATGAATTATATTAAGATACATATATTTATATAACAAATATACATATATTAACTTAC
>JAUZND010006476.1:0-31219 GCA_034780555.1 Coelogynopora nodosa
AGTTTTATAATTTACTTTATAAATGTTATAAGATAATTTATTATACATGTAGTGATTGGGGGTACCAATGATGTCTCTGTTGTCAAGAAATTTGCTTAATACAAAAAATAAAGTTTTATTTTAATTTGAAAATTGAACCACTGCAACTACAATACTTATTTTTGAAAGTCCATATTTTGGAATTATATTAGTTTTATAGTGGAGAATATATTATACCCACCTCGCAAGTGTTTTGTTGACCCATGTGACACCCTAACGTACATGTTCTACCAATATATCAAATTTGAAAGAAATCCAAATATATGAACTTGGTGTTATAAATTATAAGTTAATAACTTATAATAAAAAGGATAATTCTTTTTTTCTATCTGGGTAAAATTCCACGTCAAAACGACAGATTTTTAACAAATTTTTAACTCGACCTTTTTCGATTCTTACAAAAATGACAATATTTAAATAGGAGATACAGAATTTTTTTTTAGAAAATAAATTTAGGGGGTTTAAAATTAAGGACAACCAATGTTATTTTCACTCTACAAGGTCTTTAACTTGATGACAAATTCCGAAAAGACCAATTTAACGGTTCTGGATGAAAAGTATTACAAAAAAAACATTAAAGAATATCTCAATAAAAACTACGTGACAAAAATGATTAATTACAACAGTATGCACAACCTGGGCTCCAGCACAGAAGAAAAGTTGGACGAAACCAAAACATGTTCATTTTTATCGATTAGTACCGATATGAACGAGGACTGTCAAACAGGATCACATCATGGCTACAATCAACTTTACAAAAACACTTGTATTAATGACAACATCACGTTCGAAAATCCTTGCAAAAAAATAGAGGCTGCACCTCCACGTAGAAAACCTGTTAATTTGCAAGAAAAAATCGATAGCTACTTTGCATCAAGTTATAATTTGACCTTTAAAGACGACTTACCACATAATATAAATTTAATTGTCGATACCAATTAGAGTCGCACATTTAATATAGTAAGTTCAGTGTATGATCTATCTTCTCACAATAGTAGAAAATTCTATAGCAGTGATATTTTATACACTCCCGTGACTAAAAACGTAAAATGAACATTTATATGGACTTTTTGATATATCCCGACAAGGACCACAAACCAAATTACCACGTTATTTTACACCAGAAAGTAAAATTCATAATTAGTGAACTGAGAATACTCACAGACACAAAAATGCGAGAAAGGATGAAAATTACAATGGACTGCACAGACTGGTTGGAAAAGGGCAGCGATTACAACATTTACGAGTTTATAGGATCTTCTTCAGAGAGGTGGTTCAACCAAAGCGGGATAGGTCATTTTATAATTTCAAATGAAAGCATGTCTTCAATTTTTGTAACCATCGTCGACAAATCTAGTAATTTTTGTTGCAGGAAAAAGAATGTCTGTTTTTCAGAACAAATCTTATTAACAAAGAGTAAAAACCACAAGCTCATCAAAAGCTTGCACGCAAAATTGAGAAGGTATTTTAAAGACATTAATGACGAGCCTATTACCAATATTATTAGAGTAATTTTAATTTAAAATTTTTTTAAAAACTTTTGTAAACATTTTTTTCAAATAATTGTTAGTGGGACGAAGAGGATTTTTACACGTTGAAAATATCAAACGGGAAAATTGGAATAATGATCAAATTCAAACCTAGCATTGTTAAGTATATAGATACGCAATACAAAATTATATTTGATCGTTTTAACAGGATTGAGGTAAAGGAAGAGTTTTACAAGGCTGGATGGTTTGAAATGCTCAAAAATGGGACTGGGACTTTAGAACCTCCATTTATTGCAAACCATGCGTAATTAAAGTTAATGTTGGTCACTTTTCTGAAATCATCTGTCCTGTGGTCTATTTAACTGTGTATGCCTATAGAAACTGATATTATGGGGGTAAATTCAAAAAAGTTTCAACAAGTATGAGTAAAATAAGGGCAAGTAAAATTTCACGTTTTCGAGTCTGAATTATTTATAGTACAAATGTATTTTGTGTTATAATTTTTCAATAATATCTGCCCTGGTGACACAAGGAAAAAGGATTTTATTAAAATTTTTTTTATATCTTGTGTTGTAGATTGTTAATCTCATTTCTTCAAGAAAATCACCATGGATTCTGGATGTGTGTCAAAAAAGGGGAATTTATTTACAACAAAATTTTGTGAATATTATTGTGGAGGTTATTTTTAAACATATTGTTATTTTAAAAATATTGTTAAAATTATTTATTGTCGTGTAAATTGTGTTTTTTAAATTGTGTTGTATGATACAATGTATATCAGCAATCAATGCCTGAAAATCTGTTAATTTAAATATTTATTTAAAAATTCCTCTTTTTTGACACCCCTTCTCCATGGTGATTTTCTTGAAGAAATGATATAAAAATAATTTTCATCAGTATCTTAAACACGCTTAAAAACAACCTACGAGAGAAAAATATTTTTTAAAAAATTCCCCCTTTTACCTTGAATCACCAAGGTGATATAACAGATAAAAATTATAACAAAAAATACTTTTCCTAGTACCTTGAGCACAAGTATAAATAATCCAGAATCGAAAATAAGGAAAAATGCCCTTATTAGTAATAAGTTATTACTAATACCTGTTGAAAGTTTTTTTAAATTGTTTTTTTATATTATACATTTTTATTATCTACACAGTTAAATATAAATATACCCCAGGCATTTGTATTTTCGAAAAAAAGTCTTGTATGACCCACCCTAATGTTGATAGTTAACTTCATTTAGAAAATTTTTTTAGATTCATTCATCCAGCATGCGAAAATGCCGTTATTTTTGAATGTAAAGTTTTTTACTCGTCTTTTGAAAATTCTTGCATCAAATTACTATATCAAAATAGAATTGTGGCCGTTTCTAATGCACTCGACGCAAAATACATTCCTCAGAGTAAGCAGGTTTATTATTAAAAATTATAAAAATTATAAAATCCAAATTTTGATGATAAAAATACTTTTAAATAAAAAATATAGATATATTGTTCCGACAATCACACATTATTCTCTAATCCAAATTGTCGAAAAAAACACATGATGATATGCGGAATAAAAGGCCAATGGAGTATCATAACTGCAGTAATTGAAAAATCTGAACAGGAAATGAAATTCTTCATAAACTACCTGAAAGATTACAACAACAAAGACGACATTGTCTCTGAAATTGAAATTGATAACAATTGTTTCATGTACGGCAATATAATTGCAAATTTAAAAACGGGTAGTATCAAAGTTTCGAAAAATATTGACAATGACGTTTTTGCAGAAAATATAATTTTGGTCTTTACAATTCACCATTTACGTTACATGTTCAATAATCCGTATGAAAAGAAAAGGAGTGAAAATACGGTTCGAAAATTTGTCAAAACGACACCGAAAAGTTACATGTCGTCTTTCAAAAATAATATAAAAAGATGGTCTCCTTCTAAAACTAAAAAAGCTGTGGATAATAATAATAGTGAAACTATTCAAAAACAGAAAAATCAAGAAATTGAAAACAAGACAGTTTTAAACTTTAATATAAACACTATTGATGAACTCAATAATTCAAAAAGTGACATTGATAAAGAACAACCTTTAGTCAAATATTCTGAAAATTCAACAATGCTTTCAAATTATCGTTTCAGATCAAAAAAATATTACGTAAATTCAGAGATATCTTTAAATAAAATTCAAAATAGTAAAGGAAAAACTGTTGAAGTAAATGCCACAAAATCTACCAATTCTAGTACGGAATTTCAGAGCGACGGAATATTACCCTTTGATAAATGATTTTAATTAAATTAAATTTTCAATTATTTAAAATTTAAATTAAATCTAATGGCCATGATTTATAAGTTAAAATAAGTGGAAATAAAAAATTATAATTTCTAAAAAAAACTAATTTCAGTTTTTCAAATTTTATAGACGTAATATACTCTTTTTTTAGAACTTGTGCAATAAATTCCCAATATATGTAATGAACAACGAACATACTGCTGATTAATTAAATTATAAAATATATTTATTCATTTTTATTTTAAATATATTTACATTATAAAAAAAATATAAAAAATTCATTACTGATATTCATCAAAAAGTTTCAAAATTTCCATATTGACATTACTTTTCTGTGGTGAGTTTATATAGGTATTTTCCTTAATTTGGGTGTTTACATTTACAAGAGATTTTTCAAAATTAGTTTTAGGTTCATCGTCTTCAATCTGTTGATGATGTATTTCATAATTTTCAACTTTATGATACAATACATGTTGTGAACTATCCATTGATTCATCTTGTGACTTTTCATTTTCTACAACATTTCTTGTAACAGAAGGTTTCGAAACTTGCTTTTCTTGTACATTATTGTCCCGCAAATATTTTCCTACAATAGTATTGCTTTTAAGAGCTTTGGAGTCAATTTCAGTCCTTAAATTTTGCATATCGTAATTGTCTAAAAATATTTCATTAATTTTATTAAAATTAAATACTTTTAAATTGATATATCCCACGATGACTGTAATTGGCAGGAAAACAAAGAGGTATGTATTTTTCTCTATCTGTATTCACGTGTAGATTAAACTGATCCATACAATTTAATGAATCAACGTTTAATTCAAATGGATTGTAATTCTTGAAACATAAATAAATTTTTATAAAAATAAAATTAAAATACATAATAAATAATTACCTCCATATTTTCTGTTTTTAAGCAATTTGCAAGAAAACATTTATTGTAATGATTCATTTTTTTATCTATAAAATTCGAAATTGAATTTTTCAATTTAATGAGATATTTCGTCCTGTAAATAAGATGGTATTTTTTCCGATCATCGATCAATTTCACGCCATATTCGTTCTTCTTTTTCCATCCATCATTATGCAGCTAAAAATTTATTTTAAAATATATATATAAAAATAAAAATACCTTTGTACACTTTTGTCTTTTTATGTAAAAAAGTTTCTGCGCAAAATCTGGAATAAACAAACTAATGGCAGATTCAATACTCAATAAAGGAGTAATAGAGGCTCTAATAACACTATTTTTCAAAAAATAGTAAGCCATAGCCTGTGTGTCAGTACAATGTTTCATATTGATGCCAAACTGTTTTTCTAATAAAGGATACAAAAGTCGCGAATTGTGGACAACCTTCTTGACTAAACTTGACTCGAGAATTTTTTTAAGTCTGTTAAAAATTAACATGTTTTTATTCAAATCTTCCATGTCGAAAATAACCATTTCACTTTCAACCGGCGGGCAAATCTAGGTAAAAATGAATGAAAAAAAATGATTATATGAAAATTAACCAGCAAGTATAGAATCTCCCAATCCTGGTTGCCGGTTTTTTCTTGATCGAGTATCAAATATCCCAGTGACAATTCCTCGTAATTCATCAAATTGTCCAACTAAACATAATTTTAAAAAACACTTCCTAAAAATATTTTTTTTACATAATTCAACAACAGTTTATCTGCTTTAGATTTGTAGAAAATGTCAAACCACTGTAAATCCTCGTGTTTCAAAATGACATCACTACAATGGTGAGCAAACTTGTGTATTTTTTTAACCTCGTCTTCCCAAATGTCAGGAATAAATATATTTATACGATGAACCGAAATACTAGAACAGGCATAATCATTCAAATGGCTAGGCGTAGCATTGTCCTGTATTAAAGGTTTTCCCATCAATCTAATACGTAAAAAATAATAGTAATCTATCCAATTAATTAACAAAAAACAACAAGTTTGTATTCATTTGTTCAAAAAAGTCGAAATTTTTTCAAAAAAGGCCGCGGTCGGTTGTAAAAAATTGGAAAAGTGTGATTTTTATTTTAAGAGCTAGTATAAAAAAATCAGGCAGATATAAAATGTGAAAAATAAAAAATGACGGGACTAGTTCTAATTTGTATATTTTGATATTTTTAGCGAAAAAAGGTAAAAGGCATAATATTATTCCTCTTATTTTACCCATAAGTTAATATTTGAATTATTAATATTTTAAACACTATTTTTAGTTATAAATGAAAACTATTGTACATTTGAATCAATTTAAAATATTTATTAGTATATTGTAAATATTCTAAGGGTACAAAGGGCAATAAAAAGGGGTAAAATATTGAGGGTAAAATCAAGAAAAATCAAACACCAAAAAAACGTGGGTCTTCAAATTTCGTAAAAATTTTCATAATAAATCACATGATGCTAATTAAGAAGTATGCATAATTGTGCAATGCATAGTAAAAAATAAAAAAAATAGACAAAAAAATAAAAAATTTAAAAAATCAATTAAATGGACTGAAAATGAAAATGATGAATTGCTAAACTGTTGTATATCATGTGTGATGAGCTTTTAAATAAAAATATTTTTAAAAATTGTGTGATTTAATGCAAAAAGGTGAATTTACGGGCAAAAACGGGGCTGTTTCAGAAATATACCTGAATCAGCTTCAAATTCGACGTATATTGGTTTATTTGAAAGACTATACAAATTTATGTAAAATGGTATTCCCAATTTTTTGAAAAAATGAATAAAAATTATATAATTATATAATTATATAATTAGTAATTACCCTAAATCTGTCGCTCGATTTTCCAAAACTGTGATATTTACAATTTCATTTTTGTAATACCGATAACTTCCTGTTATAATTTTTCCCGTTTTTAAATCGACAATCTCATTAAGTTGGCAAAATGAATTTCTGTTATGATCAACTTCGATGATGATGCCACTGTGGTGTTTACTTGCAGTGGTTATCTCAACCTTGGACCCAGCTGTAGGAAAATAGAAATTTTCAATTTTAGGTTGATAATTGCGTCTCATACTTTGAAATTTAATTTATAAATAAAATAAAATAGAAATAAAGTTTTATTGATGTTGATGAAAGTTGGATTGCGCAATATCAGGAAATTTTCAAATTTCCGAAATTTATATTCTAGTAAATTTAATCACTTGTACGAATATTTAAACCCTATAGGGGATGCAGAAAACGCCAACAAGTGCACTGATAAAGTAAAATTACAAATAAACGCATCTATATAGAATCTATAAATTGATTTTTAGTTTGTCGAGTATAAAGTTGTAAAAATTGTTGCTGGCAGTGGAGGAAATGGAATTTCGTCTTTTCTTCACTTGAAATTTAATGAATTTGCAGGGCCAGATGGAGGGAATGGAGGCAACGGTGGACACGTTGTAATTAAAGGTGAAAATATAATTTTTTAAAATTGTTTTTATAAATTTTATAGCCGATTCCTACACTAAATCTCTAAACCATATAAATGACCAATATCGAGCTGAAAGTGGACATCACGGCAGAAATAAATCTCGTTTTGGAAAATGTGCTGAAAACATAATTTTACCTGTTCCATTGGGTACAATAGCCTGTCGAATAGATGAAAATAAAAATCATAAAATTGCTACTGTGGAAAATGAAGGCGATGTGTGTGTTATTGCCAGAGGAGGTATGGGAGGTAGAGGAAACACCTCCTTCCTAAACAATGAAAATAGATATCCTTTGGAACATGAAGTTGGTGGAGTTGGAGAATTGTTGCAAGTATCTCTTGAAATGAGCTGTCTAGCTGACGTAGGACTTGTAATGATATTTGGATTAATAAAAGCTAATGAATATTTAAGGTTGGGTTTCCAAATTGTGGAAAATCGTCTTTGTTGAGAATTTTGTCAAAGGCAAGACCCAAAGTTGCTCAATATCCGTTTACTACCATGAACCCTCACGTAGGAATAATGGTTCATAAAGATGAAAAAATTTCAGGTATATTTTTTTGGTTCAATTAATTTATAATTTAGTGGCTGATTTACCTGGAATAACCCTAGGTGCTCATAAAAATTGTGACTTGGGCGTTACTTTCCTTAAACACATTATGAGATGTTCAATGTTGATATTTGTGGTGGATTTATCGTCCCATCATCTACAAGACATTATGGAACAATACAAAATACTTACTAATGAGCTTTTTAAACATGATCAAGATTGGATTTTGCAAAAGAAATTTATGGTAGTTGGAAATAAGGTCGACTTGCCTTCTTCCATTGAGGCAAACTCGAAATGTAAAAAGTTTTTCAAAATTGAGAATATATATTATACGTCTATTAGTGCATTACTTGGCACCAATATCAACGCTCTAAAAAATGTTATCACAAAATATTTATAAATATTTACAAGACAATTTAATTTAAAGACTCTTGATCCATTTAATTGAGCCAAATTCTGTAAAATGAAGACAAAATCTTTAAAATATTTGTTTAGAAATTTGAATCTTGTATCACTTGGATATCGTATCGATATTGACACATATTCAGTTTCCAAATCACTGAAACGTATAAATGAAATATTTTAAAATAATAATAATTATTTATAATTTATTTGTACATAATTTATAAAAATTAAAAAAATAAAAACATGAGTCTTTCTGTTTTAAAAGACATGATTCCTGCATCGGAAACAAAACTAGAAGAAACTGTAAATCTAGAAGTGAAAAATAACTTGTCTCTTATAGGTAAAAAATGCATTTTTATTATTTAAAATTATTTAAGCCATTGCCAGTCACTTTGCTCAAGTACAATTTCGATTAAAACACATTATGGATGCTTCGGATGAAAAAAAACTGACACTTCTTGATGATCTTGAAAAATTCGCCTTCAAAAGTGTTGATGGAGAAAATGATTACATAATGGACGAAAAAGGTAACTGTAAAAATGTAATTAACAACCTTAAACTTCAATTAACAAATTTGGAAAAATTCGCGTATGATATGGGATATGGGGAAATTCCTACGGGTGTAATGTTGGAAAAACACAATAATCTAATCCATCAATTAAAAACAAAACTAAACCTCAACCTTGAAGGCATGATTGAAAAAGATTCACAAGATATAAACAACATGTTGGAAAGATATATGAAGTCTCTTTTAAAACCCACTCTAGTCCAACAAAAGTTAATTGAACAGCTCATGGTGCAAATTAACGATTTGGAAAAGTATGTGGGGTTTATTTTAAAACAAAAGTGCATTCGCGACAAGTATTTATTGTCTAAAAACCCTTCCAAAAAAAAATCTCACCAGTTTTACGCTGCTTTTTGGTCCTATTTTTCTTCATTTATAGATACCATTGTCTTTTGCGCCAAACCTTCTTGTAGTGATCAACTACAACATGCCAATATTAATATAAAAAGACACTTATTAGAATCTTTGTACATTTCTACCCAAAATTTATCAAGTGCTGTTAAAAAATACAACACAAACAAAAGTGCTAAAAACGGCAACAAAATGGTCAATTTTACTATGAGAAATTTCACTGTAGCGTTGCATAATATTTTGAAAATGGGCATCAAGTATGAACTGAGTAGTCATCATGTTATTGGAGAATATACCTGTGACGAAGAAAATAGAGATACCATTTTGGCTTCTTGTCATTTTTGGCTAATCATAATGGAGTATTATAGAGTGGAAAATGGAGATTATTTGACTACTTGTCCTGTCGTTTTATTGGAAGATGCTTTTAAAATTGACTTATCTGTTAATAAGGAATGTTTAGACGTTGATAAGCAGGTAATTATTTTTGTTAAATATATTATATATATAATTTTTAGAGCTTGTTGATGGCTATTAGAAAAACTGTCAAGACGGTACAAAGTACACAAGAAAGTGTTGTTTATAAGCAAAAAGATGCAGATTTTTATCTACGTACGTTTGTATTGTACGCTGTTTGGTAAATTTTTTTTATAAAAAATGTTATAAATTATAAAAAATACATTTTCAGTTCAAACACGCTATTTTTATGGATAAAATTGATCCTCACTTCTAAAACTAGAAAGTTTTATTTCGATAATGGTAATTTTTTTTAAAAAATAATCCAAATAAGCTAAAATTAAGAATATAATTTTTTTAAATGATTAAATTTAGATAAAGATGAATTTCTCAGTATTTTGGTCTTTTTAGAAGACGTTACAAAAACAACATGCCTATCATTCGATAGCTTACAAAGTTATAATTTGAAATGATGTGTAAATTTTATATTAAAATGTTAAATTATGTAAAAATTCTTTACAGATTTTTTACAGACTACACTTTTAGTGTACTTTTCGTTGGTACATTTGATTTTAGAATCTCCGTAATTTGCATTAATGTACATTTTGTGGCAGCAACTGCTAATTTTACTAAAACATATTCTCATAATGTTTTTAACAGCAGAAAGATTAGTTTGTTTTTTTTCACAAAAAATTGATTTTCTTTTTGCATGTATTCGACATTGAAGAATTGTCCCAACGAGAAGAGTATCTATTGTGTTTTGTTTGTTAATTGAGACTTGAATGTATTTACAGTGGTTTTTTTCGGCAAGTTTGTAAATTTCTTATTAAACAAATTAATTAAATTAAAAATTTTAATTTAAAAAATTACTTTTCGATAAACTTGAATTGCTTGTTTGCATTTGATCGAAAACTATTATTTTTGGGAACGAAACGGGTAAATATTTAATTTTAGATAAACAATACTCGTAGCTGTCACTGTCATCAATACCTGCAATAATCACAGCAATGTTAAAGTCGAAAAGGTCCAACATGTCTTGCATTTTCTACATGAAAAAAAATTAAAAAATTAAAAATTGTATTTTTCAATGATTACTTCACAAATTATAAACAAAAGAGACTCTTCAATCTTGTCCAATATCACAGTAAGAGGATATTCATCGTTATCTAGTTACAAATTAAAATTAAACTATCAACAATTGTAATTATTTATTGTAAATTTCACCTATAAGCGCATCAACCCAGGTTATATACTGAGATTTCATCATTTGCTTTATAATGTTTCTACGGTCGTAATTTTCTTTTCCAAACACTACAATGCGCCATATATTTTTTATTTCAAATTTCGAAATATTGCTACATATACTACAAGTCTTGTACATAGTGTTTGAACTGTTATTATCACTAATTTCGAAAGTTTTTTGATTGTTTTTTGTATAATTATTATTGCGATCGCTGTTGTATCTTTTTATAGTCAATTTTTTGTCCACTGGAAAGTTATAAACGGGTTCGGAAATTAAAGTTGCTCTAACGAAAGAATCTCCTGTTGTTTTATATCTGTTGTAAAATCTTCTATCAAATCTTCGGACAAGTACAATCTGTTCATTTCTTTTAAATTCGCAAGAAATTTTGGACAATTGTGACATTTGACTGTTTTTTCGAACTTCGTTTATTTTATATTGTGATAACATTAAAGATGCATTAGAGGACTTTTTTTTCATGAGATTGGGTATTTCTAGCAACTTCATGGTTGTATCAAATGGAGGGTCCATATTTTACGTCATTTAGTTTTTTATTATCAAAATTGTATAAATAAATTTACAATATATAATATATTTGAGCAAAATTCAAAATGTAATATATTATATATCAATTGACGGAATTAGAATTGAGAGGCTTCCTCCTGTGAAGATTGTTCACATTTGGACATTTCACCACTTGTATAATGAAATATAAATTGTTTGATACTTAATCCAAATAATTATCAATTAATCAATAAATATTAATCACCTTTCAATGCAACTTGTAAGTTTAAGTTGCAACTTTTTAGTTTTTATACAACTTGTCAATAATTTTCATGTGATAGGTGTGTGCTCAATTTTATACACTGCTAATGTTATTAATGGAGTAGAAAATTATAGGATTTATAATTACTTTTGAGAGTTGATATAATGTACAAATTTAATTAGTTTGTAATAATTATAATTAAATGTTTGTAATCACTGGTGGTTTCACAAAATTTGTGTGTAATATTTAAATGACCATTTTTTTAAAATATATTTTAAAATTTAAATATTTTTCTTTTTTTCTTCCGTTTTTTTTACTTTGTAATTGAGTAAAACCACGTTAAAACAACAAAATTTGTTGATCATTTAATGATGAGCAGTTCTCAATTGTTTTGCATACCAAAATGGCAAAATTAAAATTTACATTTCTGGAGAGTTTTAAAGTTATGGTCACACTTTAAGTATGAACCTTTTTTTATTGTCTTGAATGGATTATTTAGATACAAACTTTAAAAAAATACCATTTGTTACATTCAAAAGATGTAAAATTTTTGGTAGAATATGCCAACAACAACAAAAATAAAAAAATAAAATTAATTAATTGATTAATTAGAAAAAAACATGAACTTTGCATTTGGATATCCATATGACTTGAAATTTTGTATACTAATATATCAAAAAATTGGAAGGATTCTTTTTCTATTACGAAAATAACTGACGAAATAAAAAATAAAAAAAATTTGCAAATTTATAAAAATTACCATGTCATGATGGCAATAAAAGTCAATTCATATTGATAATATTTTTTTGAATTTTGAAATTTAAAATTTAAATTGTGTGAAAATGTTTATAAATGTCATTTTGTTATCTAAATATTATCGTCAATTTTTAACATGTTGTTGAATATTATGCCAGCAATGTATGTAAAAATTTTGACTAATTTATAAAATCAATTTTAAAAGTTGTACATTTTCGTTAATTAAAAATGTAATTAATACATTTTTATCGAAGTTTTTTAATTTAAATGAAACTGCATAAAAATGCGATTCTTTTAAAGTATATATCGTCATAATCAGAAGTTTGAAAGATGCACATTTTACAGAAAATAGTAGAAATATATCTTTCGTTTAAAATTTAAATTATTAAATTTTTTATATCATTTAGATATATTTTTCGACTTTAAGTTAAACTTTAACTAAATATGTCGTTTTGAGGTTGTTTTTCTCAATTTACAAAAAATCATTTCCTGCATTGATTTAAACGTGGGATTTTAAAAATCAAAATCATAACATTTAGAATAAATAATTTCATTTACTCAAAGTTTTAAAATAATATTTTTAAAACATGGCAGCCATCTTTGTCCATATTCTATTTGCATCTTTCAACGGATTTGTAACATCTTTTGCATTATTAACCTTTATCGCATTGATAATATTTAATCGAATAAGATCTCTCTTTTTCTACGGATTAATCCACATACTAGTGGGTGGAGCGGCCATTTTTAGATTTGCTTTTTACATAGTTTCTGTCACACCTTATAAAGAAACTTCACGATACATTTACATTTCAGATTGTATAACTGGCCCTCTTATGATATGCTCAGTCATTGTCCATTGTTATGGGATGGTTTCAATCCTTTCCAGTCTTACTATAATAAGAAGGATTTTCAAAATGTGGTTTCCCATACTAATAATCGTCATTAATATAGTCAACATAACGATAATGTGTATGGTATTGTTTGTTTTAAAAGTGTCCAACTATGCTTATGCTGGAATTATGGTTTATTGCAGCTTTACTCAGTTTTTCGCTGCCGTCATTACATGCATTCCATCGATTTACATAATTTATATATTCAAAAAAAATAGCATTGAGAGGATGGAATATCTAAACCCCAATTATATAGCTGCATATGATGTTGAGTCTCTGAGTATATTTACAACTTCTCCGTCAATTATCGACACATTTAGAATGAACATTACTGGAGACGTTCTTCCGTATTTCATAAAAGCAGAATTTGCACAGGTATTGATTTTGTTGACTTTTGCTTCAATTAAATTATTCATTGGGATAAATTTCATAAATGCAATGTATACTTTGAATGTTCGTTCTGATTCTTTGGACAGCACAAATTATGGAATGATGGCAAGGGAGGTTACAGAACTAGTTCTGTCGATGCACATGTTGTTTTATTCGGTAAATTCGTTATACAGAACATATTTGAAACGAATGTAACATTAAAATTTAAATTAAATTTTATTATCGATCAACGTAAATTTACAAATATGTCTTGTAAATATTCTTCCGATTATAATTATCAATATTAGTGCTTTTTTGTAGTCTATCGTATATAGATTCGATGGTATTGACAGTAGAATATCGAATTTTATTGTTACCTTTATCAGATGCAAATCCACTGTCATTAGCAGTTGTAGAGAAACTAGGTAAGTCGTAATTATCCTTTAAACGTAACGTCGATTGGTATTGATTATTGTTGTATTGGCACAGTAGGTTACGTTTATTGCTTTGAAATAATAGGTGGTTAAATGGGGGTGTTATTCTTTGTTGGTCACAAGCTATGAAGGATTTAAACTTTACATCAATTTCTAAATTTTTTTCAGGTGGTAAATAAAATGCGCTCGAGTCCGTTTGAATATTTGGCAAGGACTTTAACCGGCTTTCATAATTACTAGATATGGAAGATTCACCAGCTCTATCCTTTTCGATTGTACGTTGTCTGTGGATCAAATGAATAATGTAAAAGCCAAAGATTAAACTTCCAAAGCAAAACAACGATAATAGAGTATACAACAAAACTTTTCCATTTGTAGTATTTAGAAAATTTTGATTTTGTTTTAAATCGAGGAAAAAATTCGGTAAATGTTGAGCATTTTCATCAATCGAATCATACTCCATATTAAAGTTGTTTAAATGATATGATTTTATAGTGTCTTCCCTGGGAATAAACTTTTTATTAAAAGAAGTAGCATCCAACACAATTTTGTACTCTTCATCATTTGTATCATTTGATTTATGAGATGTAAAGAAATGAGACCCGTTTTTAAAAACTGAAACTGTTAAAATCCGATTTTGGAGAATAAAAATTGTCTTTTCCGACTTTTTTTGAAAAGCTTGATAATCAGGATTTGAATCCAAGTAAAATGCATCATTGTGATAGTTTACTCCTTCTTTGTTTAGATACTTTTTGAGACCATTATTACTCAAAATTTGTTGATGAATCAGATTCACAGAGGACGATTTAAGTCGTTGGAAATCTTGAGAAAATTTAAGCTTGTTTGATTGGCATTTTATGACCTTTTCGACAATCATATCCACGTCAGCTACACCTCGTACGAGATAAATCAGTTCGAAATTTGACAATGAAGACTTTCTATTATTTTTTATGTAAACTACCGAGGAATTTGAACTTTTAAGAGTAATTTTGTAAATATTGTTTAGCGGAGATTTATTGGTCAATTTGGTGCTTGTTTTATCTGAAAACTGCAACCAAAAAACTACATGTGATTTTCTAATGTCGTTTCTATCCACAAGAGACGATTCTACAGATATTTCATTTTTATTTTTTCCAGCCTTAGTAGCACTACTCTTTATAATAAAATCGTTAAACATGGCGTAATTAACATTTTCAATATAGACTACATCACTGCTTTTTGCGCTGGTTATTATGCTTTTCTTCCCTATTATCTTGTTTTTATAGTCGTAAACTTGAATAAAACACTCTCCCTCGGAATAAACCAACATGCGACCATCCTTGCATGTTGCTACAGAATGGTTGGAAGTATCGATTAAATCCAGCATAAATTGCTTTACGTCAATGTCCATTACATGGGCTGAAGATTGAACCAATGGTCCTTCGTTAGTAACATAAGAGAAAGCACATGAAATGTCAACATTTGATGTTTGATAGTCGTTGGAGCATTGTAGATTTCTAATTTTTTAAAATAAATTTTAAACACTGATTTTTTAAAAATAAATTACTTTAATAAACTTTCGTCTTTTTTGGACTCATTACTCAGAATAGAAAGGTATCTATCAGAGACATGAATGGAAAGAGGAAGAATAGGAAACCAGACACGAAATAACAGAAGTTCGGTTATTCGTTTATGTCGTATTATAATAGTTACTTGTTCTGAGCCATGTTTTTCAGTTCCATCCATAAATACATGATTACATTTCGTAGAAACCTAGAAATAAAAAATAAATGGGTAATTCAACGTCAAAACCACATTATTTAGGATACGAAATCTTTTTTCAAAAAATAAATTTAGGTGGTTTGAAAATAATGACAACCAAACTTATTTTCATTCTATAATGGTCTTTAAATTGTCAAAAATTCACAAATTAAAAAATAAAAATATACTTTGACGATATTATAACTCATTGAATACAAAAAAATTATACTATTTTTATTAATTAATCACTAATTAACATAAAAACTGTAACTTCAAAAACACATTAAATTATAATTGGCTAAAAATATTTGTATACCTGGATTGTATAATTCCAAAATTTTATATTATATAATTAAATACACTATTAATTATGTATACAAAAAAAATGAAAATCGAATATGGTTTTGACTAAAGTTCCGTGCATTTGTCGTTTTGACGTGGTATTACCCAAATAATAAATAATACATTATAATTTATAAACATTTTTAATTTTTAAATTACCTTTATGACATCTTCATTCGTAGAATAGCAAGTACAGTGTTTTTTGCTTAGATCGTACATGTTTTTTTCTCTATCAATTCCATATATAGTCAAAGTTCGAGATATAAGCTCTCCTGTAAGAACCGCAGTATTTATAAAGTCGGTTTTCTATTTGAAAAATTGAAAAAATAAAAAAATAAATATTTTAAAATTACGGTTATAATCGGTACAATAGACTCTATATCATCCTGTTGTATAGCAATCTCAGCTTGAAAGACGTTTTTGTCGGTCGCGTTCATTTTCTCAATTTCTCGTGAAACGTCGTCTTTAGAAACTCGATACATTTTATCCTTTACTCTTATTTTTACAACATTAGAGTCGTTTTTTAACAAATACGTTGTAGATTTGAAAAGAAGGGGTATTTTTTTATACATGTCGTTTTTACTAGATGCGGAATATTCGAAATTGTTGACTTTTAAAATAATGGACGCTATCAATCTACAATATTTTAGTTAAAATATTAATATAAAAATTTTTAAAATATTTCCTCTTGAGAAACGTTTTAAAACCGGTCATTCAAAAGTGCCTGTCAAACCCAGGTGTTTGTAAAAATGTTATTTATAAACTTTTCTTTATAAATTACATTTATTATTTCTTGTGACTCGAGGTGTAATATCCCCTTTTCATCAAATTTGAATTATATAAATAAAAACAACAAAAATAAAATGCAAATTTCGCAAACAGCGCTAAATACATATAAATGGTGCAAATTTGAGTGACAGGTTGACAGTCGTTTGTAATTTTGTATACTACCAATTTTTAATATTATGATACTGAAAAACAGTGTAAATAAAATATAAAATGTATATTATGTAAATTTTAAATATTTATATTTTATTTACGCCCTTGCAAGGCCTTTACTTAAATTTTACTTAAATTATAAAAATAATTACACGTCTGAATGGCTAATGGAGAGAGATTTCCAATGGTCCTTTTTTCTGACAATGTCAATCACGCCAAATTGTTTTTCCGTGATAATTTTAAAAGAAATACTCAAATTGTCCAATATTTGCGTTTCAATCATTTCAATTTTCAGCCCATTAGTCGACTTTATTCTATAGAATAGTATTTCAATATATAATTATATAATTTAAAATTTTTTATACAGTAATTTTAATCCATTGAGACGTTCTAAAATTGCCCTTTTTAACTTTACTATAATCCTAATTTTATCATTCACCTTGAAATTACTCTGAGGAAACTGTACTATAAAGTGTTCATTTTCAATCTGATGATATGACGTGTATTCGTCCGTCAATACCAGTGAATTTAGTAAAAATCGCTTTGAAAAATTGGGCCTCTCGCACTTATTCTCAGCAGTAAACTCGTCTATAGTATAATACAACTGCACCTTTTTAAACGACTTTTTATCATACATGTAATCTCCATCAACGTTGTTTTTGTCGTCGAAATTCCACCAATATGCGGGTAAATTGAGTGACGTCAAGCACGAAGAATTGAACCTATATTCACCAATCGTGCCGTTTAAATTCACAGCATTCCTAGTCTTAAAAAAGCAACGTTCCACGAGATTCTCATTCTTGTATTCAACGTAAATCAATGCACACCAAACCTTTTCTTGAACATTTTTATCATCATGTTGTAAATATTTTTTTTCGTTCAAATTAAACTTCCAAGATGCTGAAAAAACGACATTGACGGTTGGCTTTTCTTTATTAATTAACAAATTTGCAATATCCACGTTGACTAGAAAATTTTCAGTGCTAAAAGTTTCATTATTTGTATTTGCTAACAAATTCTCAACAATAACCGTCGTCGGTTGAAAAGGAAGATTTTTATAAATATATTTTCGCTCATTTGAAACGTCCAATGATTCGTAAAATTTAACACTGCTTGGAAACTGGATAAGACGATAAAAGGAGCCAAAATTGTGGGCAACTTGAATGGAGGCTTTGAAATTGTCATCGTCCAAAGACACAAATTTCGCAAAACTGGTCAATTTGTAATTGTAAGTGTTTTCATCATGGTTAAAAAGTTGGTTTTGTAGATTGTAATTTTTAGGTTCCGTATTTTTTTTAGACTTTTTAGAATCGACCATTTCTTCGACATTGGTGAATTTAAAATTAAAAAGTTGCTCGTCTCCGTACAATTTGTATCCACTGTATTGGTTATCCTGATTAATAGATTTTAAAACTTTGTAATTGATGGTAAGAGGAAAGTCTACGTTTTTTTGACAAAAAACGGCAACTTTTGTGGTGAAAATTGCTAAAAATAACGTGTAAAATAATTTCATTTTTTTCATCAAATAAATAAATTTCATCAACAACTTTTAAAGTTTTGAACAAAACTTTGAACAAATCTGCCGAATGATAAATTATCAATATTATTTCATCAATAGTTGTGACTCACATGTTGTGAGTTGAATGCGTAACTGTTCTGTTCCTCAAGACATTTTAGTATATTATAATACTTGCCTGTCTGATATATTATAATTATAGTGTATTTGAATCAATCGATTGGAGCGCATTTTTAGCCGATTTGGAAAATGATACACCATGTAAAATATTCTACTCCATCCCCCATAATTAAATTAATTTAATTTTAATTTACTGGATTTTAAAGAATAAAATTGATAGCCCATAATA
Organism: Coelogynopora nodosa; assembly: GCA_034780555.1. Lineage (NCBI taxonomy): Eukaryota > Metazoa > Platyhelminthes > Proseriata > Coelogynoporidae > Coelogynopora > Coelogynopora nodosa. The sequence goes on from JAUZND010006476.1 coordinate 18,902, forward strand.
ATAAAAATACCAACCAGACTTATCAAGTTTTTGATGGTTTTTTTATAAAATGCACCAAAACTTTTTGTCCAAAATGCACATTTAAAAATTGTAAACTGTCCTAATGTACATCTGCCCTCTTGAGACTTTGATAACCGCCATTATCAATTGCGCATTTGAAATTTTATTATTTGAAATAATTCATTTCTGTCAATGTAATTAATTTCGCTTATTTGTTGTGGATCGGACAGGTTATTAAATGACGCTTTTAAAAATTGTATTGAATTAATTTATCGACCAGATAAAATACCCGCTAGTGTATTATTGCTGTCAAGCGAAATGAAAATGAAAAGTATTTGAATTATAAATAATTTAAAAATGGACAAGTATTATATTAATTAAAATATTTTACTTTTAAAAAAATATAAATAAATACTTCACAGGCCATCAAACCTTATAGTTTATAATATAAACTTTATATCCTAAACCACCCAATTATTGATTTTCGGTGACACGTGATACTAAATCTGTGATTTACAGCCAGGATCCTAATGATATCGATATTTATCAAATTATTCCATGTGCCGACAATTTCTCCTAATTGAACCAATTACGGGAAAAGCACATTAAATTTTTTTGAGCCAGGCGAAAGTAAGGCGATTTAATCATCTCATGGATGTATAACAGGATAATTTGGGATGAAATCTTTTAGGAAAATTAAATATTTATATATATCATATTTAGGGTAATGAACCGTTACAACAAACCCTTCTTCAACATCTAATGTTATATATATAATTATATACTAGCGGAAATTAATTTTAATTTAATTTAATTAAAAAAGTAGATGGAATTTTTTTCGTGAAACTTTTTTATACAAAACTTTGATGAATTTAAAAGAGAACAATGCCCTTTGAAATCTTTCAAAGATAAATTTTTTTTATTGTCTCAAAAAATATTATCATACGAGTAATTAAAATTATATACCATGCGAATAAAAAGAATAATAGTGCACGTGCTTTTCATTAAATTTATCATGGATAAAAAGATTTTGAAACCCACTCGAGTCGCATACTTTGAATTTTACTATACTAAAACTAATTAAAAAATGACAGTTGCATCGTTGTGAAATAAAAATGATAAAATAATAGTTTATTTTTGAAATATTTTTTAAAATTTATAAAAAAAATTGTTAAAAATTAAATAATTTCTTGTGCTTTGAGAAATTTTCGACTCGAAAATTTCGAGTGACGTAATTTGATGAAATTGATTAAGTTGTAATGTAATTATCAAAATCTCATCTGACAAGTTTACTAGAATAGAGTGTTTCATAGAAAAATTCATGTCATTATGAATTTATGATTACAATGATTATTATCTCTGAGAGTCTTATTTTGTCATAATTGATATTTTTAGTGTCTATTGATGCTGGATTGTCACCAAGTAGACTTTTTGACCTTTAGAGGGCATTTAAAAATTATTTGAAAAAATTAATAAAAATAAAGATTAATTCATAAAATAATGGAAAAATCCTCAATTAAATTTTCAATAACACAAAATTATATTAGAAAAGGACTAATGTAGCAATTAAATTAATCATTAATACATAAAATCAATAAATTAATGATAAATAATACTTATTATGACATTTGCACTTAAAACAGGGTTTAATTGTGGTTAATGAAAGAAATTGAAAAAAAATTTTTAGGATTTTTATAATCTTGTAATTTTATATTAATATAAAATTGCCAAAATTACATCTCAATTAAATATTTTGACATGAACAGAATTAACATTAAAATTTTTCAATGTTGCAACATGTTGGCAAACAACTCAGATTTCAAACATACAACAGACACTTTATAAATCTGATTTATAGGAGATCCAATACCGCAAATTATTCCATCAATCATGTTTACAAATCACTCGAGAAATTAATTACTAAATGGGAACATTTTTTAAGAGATATTTGAGCTTTCCTTTGAAAAACTAGCAAATGTAACTGAAACTGAAAACAATTTTTAAAATGTAAATATTAAATATTAACAAATACAAAAATGCCATTAAAAATACACTTTAAATATCGACATTAATAAAATTAATAACAGGTAAATTTTAACAATATTTACTAGTCTACTATTGTAAAAATAATTATAATCGGCAAAAATTAACTTGGCTGGATGAATGTATTCATTTTAAAGCATAATAATTTTACAGAAATAATAATAATCTGGATAATCCCATAAAAAATGAACTGAACCTGAAATACTCGACTTTAAACCCCTTGATCTACAAAAGTGTTTTTACTTTTGAAACGAAAAACTGAATTTTCAAAGAAAACCTTCAAAAATTTTGAATCAAAAGTTTTCAAAATCATCGTTTGATTACAACATGCAATATATTAAATTTGAAATGTGAAAAATTGATAAATCATACCGTAAAGCAACAAAAAGAAAATCAAGTTAAAATTCCGCACATTTTTGTAAAATTTGTCCATATCCAATCAATAACTACTCATTATGTAAATTATTCCGATGACATGTAATATATATTATATTGGATTCTAAAAATTTAATTTATACAAAAAATAATTATTTCTAAAAATATTTACAATAAAAAAAAGTACCTCATAAAATGGAAAGTATAATATATTCATCGAGCGCCAACAATTTTTGATTTCACGTTGTAATGGATCAAATTTTCAAATAATGAATATCGTGGGCCAAAAATATTAGTTTTATATTAGTAATTCTAGAAAGGGCAAATTATTTTGGTAGAAACAAGCCAGACAATAAATTATATGGTTTAGTCAATAATTCATTCCGGTTAGGAAAATAACTAAAAACTAATAATAATACAGACTATCAACATCAAACTTTCTTACTCAATTATATAATGAATAATATTTATAAAAATATGGGCCAGATGCATTTTTCTGTGAAATGTGTACCAGGAGGAGGGTTTTATCATTATACAATTGACAAGTTAATTTAAATAAAACTATAGATGAAACTCGTAACGACTTAATATTTGTAGGTACATTAAAGAATTGCTCAATAATATCGACTAAAATAATCGCATTTTCTTACTAAAAATAAATAACATTAATCTGATAAACACTACTAGTGTTTTTGTTGGGAATCCAGATAGAATACAAAATTTCTATAAATATTACGTATTGATGTCATGTATAATTAAATTATAATGTTATGCAGAATATTAAGGTTGTAATGTTACAGATAGTGACTTTAGGGGACTTTGTACAAGAGTGATGATGAGTGTTATTGGGTTAATCCACAATTTTCTGAATGGGTTTTTCTCGATCATTTTGTCTGAGTGGTTTTTTGAAGCTAGAATGTTTTTCTCTGTTTTTTAATCTAAAGTATTAGTTTTAAGAATTTTTTTTTTAAATACTTTTTTTCGTCAGCATTATGAGACTCTCTCATTTGTTGGCGAGCTTGGTATATAAAGTTTGGTACGTGTCTGTGTCGGGAAATTCGTTTAATTTGCGGGTGGTGTTGAAATTTTTCTTTTACTTTATTACAATAATTTAAATGGTTTTTTTCACGATAATGGAGCTAAAAAAATTATAAATATATTTTTATATAATATTATATACTGTTCCGAGCTTCTGTGATGCGTTTGATTTCCATACTCTAACGTTAGTTTCATCTGATCCGGAAATCAAGTAATTGTTATCCAATGACCATTTGCAACAAACAACTCTTTGCATTCGTTTAGTGGTATAAATGTCTCTGAAAAATAAAATTAATATTACGAGTGACAAAAGTTTAGATTAAACATTTTTTAAAAGATATAACTTATTATTATAAAATTTCGTATATGTTAGAGTTATTTTCCACGTCAAAACGACACAATTTTTACAAATTTGTGAATCGTCAATATTTAAAAAATAGCGAAGGCTATTTCTATGAACTTTGTAAATATAAATTTTTCCTGTCTAGTAATACGCACAACATACCATTATGCAATGAATATATCAATAAAATGCAAAATAATAATGTGCTCAATGTTAAAACAGTGTGTGGTAATGCAAATACATACAAGGAGGAGGTATGTGCTGTTCAGAGTGTGCTGACTTTCTTTTCGACATTGCACGCCATACAAAAAAAAATAAAAACGGCAATACGTACTAATACAGTTGCGTGCGTAAATATTTAGTACCCTCCTGTTTATACATACTTAATTAGCTAAATTAGTATAACTTAATTATTTACGTTGATCTGTATGGTATCTCTATTACTCAAGATTACAAATTTCTCGAAGACCAACGAGGGTCGAGGAAAATGTTCATGACAATTGAAGATCTCAACTTTAAAGGGTCTGAAAAGAAGAGACAGCAGCGAAAAGACGAGCCCATAAGGATACTATTAAAAAGGGCCTTTCATTCACGCAAAAGACTGCGTGGATTACGCGATATAATGGAGTCACTTCATTTAGGGAGTGTTTTACTGAAGATGGCTTTTTAGAGGGAGTCCTGGCTTCAAAAAGAGGCCGCTAATTCCTTTAGGGAATTTTGTGACCCTGTTGCAACCACAACGAGGGTGACAATGTGTACTGAAAAAGCCATACTGGTACAAAACTCTCAATTCATTGATCTTGGAGATGGAGTGTTCTGAGGAGATCCATAGCAAATTGTCATACTACACAAAGTTTGATATACAGTATATACTTCAAACCCCACTTATTGTGAGGCCAAAACTTAAAATCTCTATACGGAGACCAAATCGTTTTCAATACTTAGAGAGTTTACTTAATTTAAATTCTCAACTTTCTAAGAATTAGCTGATTGATAATCGGTATATCTATCATAATGCAGCTAAAAGTATAGTTACACAATCTGAGACGTCTTGCGTTTTGCTAAACCGGTAAATTCCTTATGCGGTCGATCAAAATTATCTGAAAAGATGAAGTTTGAAAAAAAGATTATATCGGGTGAGACTTGTGGTCGTCCTGTTTGGATGGCAGACAGTCATGAACAGATTATTTGATCGGAAAGTTTAAAGTAATTATGAATTTAAATTAATAAATTTTCCAATCACCCAGAGAAGATGGTCAAGGTTTTGGAGAAGTGTAATGCTTTTATCAATTTAGATTTTTCTAAATTTGATACAACATTATCCCCATCCGTTATCCATAGGTGTTTCGATATAATGCGTTATGCTTTTAAAGATGGATTAAATAGCGAGTCTAGTGTTTCTAGACTTTTATCTTGGCTTGAGGACGAGATTATTTACACTGAGGTTCTTATACCTACTGGTGGCTTAATGAACTGTAAAGAAGGTTTACCTTCTGGTTCAGGTTTGACCTCTTTACTTGGGTCGTTATCTAGTTCAATCATTATTGATGATGCTCTTACAGACATTGGTATTAAATCAGTGTTATTTACTCAGGGAGAGGATTCTCTGATAGGTCCGCCGCCCACTCATCGATAGAGAAACTTTCACCAGGAAGAAAAATATTGAGTTTTCTACGAATACAGTCCCTAATATTAAAAAATGGATCATCCATTATGATAATGAAGACAATGAACTAGATGAACAGGGTAGAAAAAAAAGAAGTCAAAACTTTGCCTATAATATTGACGGAGAACTTGCAAGTCACTCTAGGAAAGGTAAGCATAAATGAAGCCTGTAGTGATATACTTATCACTATAACAACTATACTAATCTATGATAAACTAAACGCGTATTCAAACTATTGTATTCAAAGTTAATGTCATACTTTGTCAAATTTTAAACATTACATTTGTAACTTCAAATACCACGTGATACCACGTGACTCTACCATGAACTTTTTTTCTTTAGGAAACAATATAATTGTACTACCCCTCCATTTTTTTTTGTCCGAATCATACGGTAAGCTCTATACGGCAAGATGAAACTCTTTTCTCTGTACAGTTCGGAGGAATCTTTTACAAACAAATCTTCTTCCGCAAAAGACTACATCTCATTATGGACACTAATAAGCGCCACCTAGACATTGCTTATTATGTTCTTGATACTCATATCGTTCCAATGCCTCGTGGCCTCTCTGCAATTGCCCGAACAAAACCTCAGATATTATCCCTAGCTAGAATAGCAACTTACAAATCGAATACTCACATTATACATGATATTGGGAATGCCATAGCAGACGGACACTATATCTATTCAGATGATGGCTTAGTCTTAAATCAACGCTATTGCTACGACCGGTGTTTTAGCGGAGATTGTGGGTCTCCCATTTTTGCAAACACGGGTACTGGAGATTTTGTCTACGCTATTCATGTTTCAAAAAGGAAGACTGCACTCTTTGTTATGAAACACTACAGGAACATATACTCGTTTAGATTTGAGTAGCAGAGATGTTGTATTTATCACTCCTCAGTATGAGAATCTTTCGACTACTTTCTTCTCTGATACTATTAACTTTGTGCCTCAGGGCTCCAACTTTGTTCCTTATGGTGCCACGTACATAGGAGAGTATAATGCTTACAATAAAAAACAGAATAAAACATCTTTTCGGGTTTATCCAGACCAACCTAGAACCTGCTGTTTTAAATGATATGGACCCTCACTATAATTTGTCGCGATCTGTTCTTGTAGAGAGCATGTCACGTTATGGTCAACCTTCTTTGCCATTTAATGATGTACTAGTACATTGTGCAGCTAACGATATAAGCGATAAGTTCTCCTCTATAAATGTTCTGCGTGTTCCTGGCGTTCTTACTATTGATGATTCACTAAACAATGAATTTCTAGAAGCAATAACTATGTGCACGTCTCCCGGCTTGCCCTGGAAACATGTCTTTAAAGACAAAGGAAAGCATGCGCTAATTGATATTGTTAATGATATTCACATACCAACCACTATTTTGCGGGATAAAATTTTTGATGATCTTAATAAATTGAAGAAAAATGTATTGCCAATCCACCTTTGGAATGCTCACCTCAAAGACGAATTGTTAAAACCAAAGAAAATCAAAGCAAACTTAACGTGAGCTTTCATTATGAGTCCATTGTCGCATCTTATCTTATGTAGGATGTACTTTGGCCATTTTGTAGGTTTTCTCCAAGACAATTACATTGACTTAGAATCTTGTATTGGTACCAACACTCTGAGTCTTATTTGTTTGACTTTCTTAGTGATGTTTCAACTTCCGGGTTCTCTGCCGACGTATCGCAATGGGATGCTAAGGTAAATTCAGAAATTGTAATGTATGTTGGTTTAATAATTGATAACTGGTATCACCAAAATGACCCTGATTACGTTGTTGAACACCAAAAAATACGCCTCAACTTAATGTATTCTATTATCCACAATAATGAGGTACTCGAACAAGGTGTCTACATAAGCGCAGGGGGTATGCCTTCCGGAGCATATCTCACAGAAGTTGGAAATATTATTGTCAATATGATCTATCTACGCGTGGCCTACTACTCCCTTCATCAACTAAAAAGAACCACGACAAAAGAGTTCAAAAATCCCTGTCACGTCATGCTGATAATTACAAACCAAACAAACCTATTTCATTAAAAACTCAAAATCCGTACAAACGATCTACGAGAGTCAAGAAACCACCTAATCATTTAAAAAATTATGTTCGTAATATAATGACTAGCACAGAACCTTTGAAACCTTTTGTCAAGTTCCTTGAATACTCATCTGTTTTAAATCTAATATAATCGAATCGAAACTGGATTATACGAACAGACAATTTTTCACTACGAGACTATGTACGAGAGGTGTTTAGCCGAGTGCAATAGAATGGAATGGGAAATTGGTAGAGGCGGTACATATTGAAGAAATGCCCATTTTCTTTTTCTTAAAGATTTTTTTAAAGAGGGACGTGTAGTGATATACTTATCACTATAACAACTATACTAGTCTATGATTAACTAAACGCGTATTCAAACTAATGTATTCAAAGTTAATGTCATACTTTGTCAAATTTTAAATATTACATTTGTAACTTCAAATACCACATGTATACTTCATTACAAAGCCAAATGGGCATACGACAAGACTTCACAGTTAAGCTCCAAAAATCTTATTCAAGTTTACAACCCTCATCAAAAAATGACAGGTCCCATCGTCAACTCTGCCAAACACCTAGCCGAATCTCTAAATATGTCGGACGCATAATTATAGGAGACTCAACTATGAGTTTTTTTCCTTAAGCAACAATATTATTATTCTGCCCTTGCACTTCTTTTGCCCAGATCATGGTGTCCTCTCAATCTGACAGGATGGGACTCAGTTCTCGATTCAATTTGCAGGCCCTATCCGTAAACAAGTTTTTTTTAGAAAGCGACTCCGAATTATTACGGATACTAATCGGCGACACTTGGACATAGCTTACTACGTCTTTGATTTTACATCAATCAGCCAATATCATCTTGCTCTGAATGAACCAAATAAAAAAAAGTTAAAAAACACAAGCGCGTAATTTTAGACAATGTGCTTGTGGCTACTAGTCTCGATAGAACTGCAATAACTCCCAGAAAAGTGATGCACATTATTGCCCCTGTATTAAAATCCGTTTGTATAGCCTTAAATGATATAACATTATCATCTTCGTCTATTTATAATTCGAGAAAAAAGATACGTAAAATCATCGCGGATGAAATAAAAATCAATTTTTATCCGACTACTCCTTTGGTTATACACTTTGTAGTGATATATTTATATCACTATGACTCTTTAGAGTTACCATGGAACTTATATATAAAGTGGTTTGACTGTTGTTTAATTTGAACGATAAACAATTATCCTCGTGTATACTTTATTGTATAATTAAACGGTTTTGTAAAATTCTCTTACCTTTAAAATACCTTACACAACACACTTCGACGGTATAATGATGCCCGATTATGATGGTACAATTTCAGACAGACTTCCCGTTGTAGTGTCTAGTGTCGAGAAGTTGTTGGGAATACCTAAATTATCTCGAGGGACAGGAAACTTGATGGCTGATAATGTTATAAAGCTTTTGAATTAGTGGAACGGTGTAATGGCGGGGTTGTGCTTCGATACAACGCCCTCAAATACTGGTATTGACCAAGGTGCAATAATGTTAATTCAAAAAGAATGTGACAAAAATATTTTATTTTTGGGATGTCGACATCATATCGTACAACATGCAATTGAATTTGTTTTAAATTTCGAAGTATTTCATATAGAAAATTGACTTTATAAAGTGAAATTTTACCTCAATTTGTGTATCATTAAAATCACGATGTAGATTTAATGTATTCTTGCAAATTCAGCTGCGTCCACGTCGTTTTGACGTGGAATGACCCTTTATTTTAATGATATTAAAAAGACATACCGACTGTGTCCTTGATTCACATTAAAAATTCGTATACATTTGTCATACCCTGCAGAAACAAACTCTGTACCTGTTGGAGAATAATCGATGTCCATTACTAAAATATTATTAATATAAATTGAAATAAAACTCCATACCTGCCGAAATGTGATCTTTATGAACATTTCTAGCCTTATTAAGATTTCGTATATCAAAAGTGTACAAGCTAAAAAAATTAACAAATTTTCATAAAATACAAAAATATTAAAAATCACTTGTAGTCATCGTTGGCTACTGTTAAAACCGAAGGGTTCATGGTGTTCCAACAGACAGAGTTACTGCACATGTTTAAAACCACCTTTTTCATAGGACTCGATTCGCGTACGTCATAAAGAGTAATACTCTTGTCAGAACAAACTGATGCCACAAGGTTCAGTTCGGTAGGGTTAAATCTAGCACAGTTTATCGAATCACATCCCCATTGAATTTTGTTGGTTGGTACCGTTCGATCATCTTGCCATATTTCAATGGCATCTCCACTCGTTAAAAACGTTTTACCGTCTCTACAATGATCAATTGACAAAAATTGAGATTTTGACGAAATTTTGTACAACTCTTGATCTAAAAACGAATCTTCCCACACACCATCTTGTGTTTGCCAACATTTTATAACATTGTCATCGCCGCACTAGAAAAAATACATTAAATTATTTTACAACATTTATAATTACAGAATATAGACGCGTCCCTTCCACATTGAACGATAAACCTTTGACATGTCCGTTGTGAGCCTGTGAGCGGCTAATACATTTTTTGTTGGATATATTCCACAATCGGATCTAAAATATAAATATTAATAACTTTATGGAAGAAAATTTGAAAATTTGGTATTTAATTTTTAAAGATTTTTTTAAACCTCTCCATCATACGATCCAGATACAATCGTGGATAATTGAGAAGGGTGCACCGCCAAGGTAGAAATTCCGTCTTTGTGGCCATCTAAACAAGCTACAAAAGGTTTAGCAAATACTCTCTCTAGTTTTGTAGCGTTTAAAGCGCTAGTATACTCTCTCTGGACTTGAAATGGATGTATCAAAGGATCATAATTTCGAAAAACTAAAGTGAAAATAATATTTCCAAAATATCAACAAAATTAAAATTTAATTAAAATATATATTTATAATACCTTTATGAACCGACTCTTTTGTTTCTCTAACATAATTATCAGGATTCCTAGAAAGGGGCTTTATTTTCATTTAATATTAAAACAAAATATATAAATAAATTCACGTTCAAATAACGATAATTTAAAATTTACAACGTTACAAAGAAAAGTATTATTTATATTAAATTGTTGGTATGGTTTTTAACAAATTTATTTATCAGTGATAAATTATCACGTTTTTATTTTTTGAAATGAAGCTTTCTCCTCTTTTACTAGACAAGTGGACCAGAAAACCCTACCGTTACACCTACAAAATGCCATTAAACATATATCCTAATGCAAAACAGGTTGTTTTGAAAAACTTTGTTAGAGGGAGTGAAATGAACAAAAAGTGTAATATTTAAAAAATTTAAAATAATATTTTTATGTAATTTTCAGTAATTCCTTGTCTAACTGAATTGACTGACATTCTTGAATGTTTGAAACAGAACGAAATGGATGATAGAAAATGCAACCAACAAATATTTATCCATTCAAAATGCCAGGAAAAAAGTTCCGTAATAATTTAATTATTATCATTTTTTTAATTTTTTTTATTTATAAATTTATATTTTGCATGTAAAATTACATTTATAGTGGAAAAAAATTCAAAAAAACATTACACGAAAAGAAGGATATCTAACAACCCAAGACTTGAACAATCTGATGGATAAATACCCTCTTCCTTATGTGAAAAGACAAAAAGGAAAAAAGTAATGTAAAATTTATTTTCATTAGTAAATTTTCAGAATTTGACACTATTTTTTCATAAAGGTAGATAAGAAATCTATCGGTATGGGGAAAACGATAGTTGAGTTTTTTTCAGTAGATATTGCATTTAAAGTTTGCAAATATCTCAATTGTAAGGCTCCATTCGATTCGCTACAAAATTATTATTTAGAAAATTTAAAATACAATTTTAAATGATAAAATTACCCAATAATGTCTGCTGCATTTTTAATCGCTAGCGCAGAGTTCTTCTCACCCTCTGCAGATATTACTTTGGCTTTTGCTTCTCTCGTAGCTTCTGCTTCTGCGGCCATTGCTCTCTGCATCTGAACAGGTAGACGAACGTCTTTTCTATTTAAGTATATTTATAAAAATTTTTTTAAAATTTTTTATACATTTCGACTCGTTCTACTTTTATGCCCCAATCGTCTGTTGCTTTATCTAGAGCTTTCTAAATATATAACTCATTTATATTTCTTGACCATTCAAAATAAGTCCTCAATAAATTAAATAAATTTTAAATAAAAATTTTATTTTATTTTACTATAAAAATTAATTAATCAAATAATCCACGCATTTTTTAACCATTAAAAAGTAATTTAGAAGCATAATTACACGATTTAACAGTTTTTTAAAATAGTTACACATTATTTATATCATTTGATAGATATTTACGCGGTATTTAAAGTTAATTTATCTTGATATTCAATTATATTCAATTATTAAATAATTATTTAATTTTGATAGCATTTAGTGATATATTACATGATTTTTTGAACTTGGCTTAAACTAAGTCTTTATAATTAAGTTAATTACTACAAATAGATTCTTGTTTAGATTTAATAGGTGATACATTATTGGCTAATGAATTAGTCAATTAACTTTAATTGCAACTAATAAAATTCATCAGTGAAAGTAATTAAACTAAATATGACTTTATGCGCGAAAATTATAAAGAATGCAAACGTTGAATAATTATAATGAATTAAATCACAAAATCATTCCCTATTCATTCAATTCAATTCAACATTAAAATGAACCAAGCAAATTTTGACAATACTAGACTCTCTCTCTACATTAAACCTCTACAATA
>JAUZND010006477.1:0-10750 GCA_034780555.1 Coelogynopora nodosa
AAGCATTTCCTTGAGATTTAGGAGCTCCTTGAACTCAAGGATAGTTTCTGCATACCGCCAAGGACGTCCTAACGAAATTAGGAAGTCCTTCAACTCAAGGTGCGCTCAAGGAGCGTTTAAGAATTCGGGCCTTAATGTATTGGTATACACTCGAAAGATTGATAACGCTATACAATAATATTTAATAAATTTTAACCTAGTTTATGTTATTTTTTATTATAAAAACAATATGTATATATATTAGTATTATAGTATATATACAAAATTAATGATTACATTATTGAAATATGTTACTGCGGTTGAGTATTAATTTATTAAATATTATAACGTTTTTTAGCTTTAAATTGTTGCCAACGAATGCGTCCGTTGAAATAATAGGCGCACTTTTTAATTGAACCTCCCAATAGAATGAATGGTGGCCGAAATGGATTAGATTTTGATAACAATGATTTAAAATTATCACAGGATACTAATTGTAACTTAGGTTCTATTAGAAAAGGTAAGATACTTATATATTTAACAGCTTTTACACAAACATCTAAAATCTATATATAAGGTATTACATATAAAAATATAGTAAAAGCCTGAATTTGTAACATTTTCAAAATATTTAATAATATCAGTAAGTAGACAAAATTTTCATAATAGTATTCCTTCATTCAATCTACATTGCACATTATGATATAGACATAATACTTTTATATAAATTAGCTACAATCTGTGGGTGTGTAAAAGGGTTATAAGTAAAAACTGGGTTATTTGTATTTCCCGAACTAGCTGCAACTTTTTTATTAATGAAGATAAACTCCAATCCACTTTGAATATTAAAGATATCATGTTCATGATCATCTATGCAAAGAATCAACCATAGATATATTTTTAAACCATGGAAATCATTACATTAGTTATATACCTATTTCTATTGAAAATTACCATTTTAAAAACCTGAACTAGCAGTAACTTTTTTCTTATTACTTAAATCTTTTAAAAGATATCTATGGCTGATTTTTTGCATAAATGATCATGAACATGATATCTTTAATATTCCAGGTAGTTCAGAGTTTATCTTCAGTAATAAAAAAGTTCAAGCTAGTTTGGGTTTTTAAAATTGTATTTTTCAATAGAAATAGGTATATAACTAACAATTTCTCTTGTTTAAAAAGATATCTATGGTTAATAGTTTGCTTAAATGATCATGAACATGATATCTTTAATATTCCAGGTGGTTCAGAGTTTATCTTCATTAATAAATAAAAGTTGCAGTTAGTTTGGGTTTTCTGGATAGTTCGGGAAATACAAGTTACCAAAAACTGATACCAATTCCATAAAAACTTATGCCTATATGCCAATCACTTAAGTAAAACCTGATTCCAATAATACAGATGCCTATGCCAAGTACCTAAAATGAAACCTGATACAGATTTTTCAAAAACCAATGCTGATTCTAAGTACCTGAAATAGTTGTTATACTTCTGTCTGCCATGAAAATAACTACAATTTTATAATTCTGGCAAACAGAATTACATACTGGAAATACATATAGTATACTATACTTATACATTTATACTCAATTAAAATTTAATATAAATTATATTATAATTATATATTATAAATAATTATGTTTCTGAGTAAATTATTTTATGTAGTTATTATACTTCTGGCAGCTGACAATATAACCACTATTATAAAAATTCTTACAAATGTAATTACTTACTGGAAATTCTTATACTATTCTTACACATTAATACTCAATGAAAATTTAATATGAATATTTACAGAATATTATGTTTCCAAGTAATTTATTTTATAAAACTAATAGTTGGTAAAATTATAATAACTATGTTTATTTTATTATGATACCTATTTTTTTAAAATTGTTATACCACTTATACTGTTTTCTTGTGTTTATAATTATAAGTAATGTTTAATAATTTATTATATAAGAAAATTTTAATAAGAAATTATATACTTCTTCAATATTAATACATTTTAGGCTTGGTATATAAACTAATTATTTTTTTAATAATGAAGACTTTACATACATTATAAGTTATTCCTTTATAATGAAAAACATTTTACTAGTTTTAAATTCCCTAGTTACGGATATCTCAGTTTTAAATAATCAGAAATTATGTATTATGCCATGTAATACTTAAGATACTAGTATATAATATAGACAATTGTCATGCATTACTTATACATAAAATAAATAGGGACATATATATGGAAATAACACTGTTAAAGGTATAAATTATGAATCTGTAAGTTAGGGAAGAATTAAAGATAGGCTTCTATATATTAACCCTTTCCTTCTAGGTGACTCAAAATTTACTCTTACAAGTGGGTAACACACTTGTTGGGTCATGGCTTTATTATGCTATAGATGCAAATCTAAAAATAAATATTATTGAAATCAATGTAAAATGATTTAGGCTTCCTGCTGCACAGAGGGGAAAATGTTCTGAATAGGTGAGCTTGTCTGTCATCCATATATAGTTTGATGAAGAGTGGAAATCCTGCTTGATTCTTATTAGTTTGTCAAATAATGTATTGGGCACTGCTAATATTTTCACATTTATTTCTTATCTATTTAATTATTTTCTACTTGACTTATTCTTTACTCATATGTGTTATACACATATTATTATAGGTATATTTAGAGTGCTTTTTATTTTGTATTGATTTATTAGTGTTATGGTAAGTTCCCCCACTGTAACTCTTTCATAATAGTTGATTTCACATTAATAACTTTTGTCTATACATCTTTTATCATGCCTATCCAGTCAAAGCTGTAGTCTGTATATTGTTTAGAAAGGTTAGCAACCATTATTTACTAATTAATATTATACTTGTTATTATATATACATATGTTTATTATTGTTATATTTGCCATTGTGTTATAAAAATGTTACAACATCATGAAGCAGTTTAGAAATTGCTTGAAAGTTTTGGATAAGGCTTTTTAGATTCAGATTTAGTATTAGAAAATTTTTATAGATTCAGAAAGTAATAGGGATAGTTTTAGAACTAAAACTTTTTATACT
This sequence comes from Coelogynopora nodosa, assembly GCA_034780555.1. Classification (NCBI taxonomy): domain Eukaryota; kingdom Metazoa; phylum Platyhelminthes; order Proseriata; family Coelogynoporidae; genus Coelogynopora; species Coelogynopora nodosa. Next base: position 3,045 of record JAUZND010006477.1, read on the forward strand.
GTTGAATAATACTATAACATATTTTGGTCCAGGTATAGACACTTATTTTTACACCATTTGTATTAGAATCTCACTCCAGATAATACAAATTGAAATGGATTGTAATACTTTTGATTAGTAACAACTGAAGTTATAGCATTATAAAATGCATTACATGGACATTGGCTACAGAAGAATAAACACCTATTATGAATCTAAAACTAGAGTACAATTGCCATACTTTGAATGTCCAACTATAAGAAATATTTTGTATGGTGTAATGTGTTTTATATTTATCTGCAAATATTATTTTATAATGTTGAATTGTGCATAAGAAGGGTTTGCTCAAATATGAGAAACCAGCAGTCATTATGTGATACTTGCCCTACCGTATAAATGATGAAAAACATGCACTACTCGCTTTTTGTAACTATAACAAGCTAGACTGGTTATACAATGATATGTACATCCATGGTTAGGTAACTGAAGACAGTAGCCAGATAATCAGGATTAATAGTTTATTTCACTCATTTATTGTGATATATCCATTTCATTTTATAATGATGATGATCAATGTATAACAATAATAAAATTACAAGCAACAGACTTGGTTATGGAAATTGAAAAAGGATCATCAGCTTTTAGAAAAATTTTGCATGGATTATGAAGGCAATTATATTTATATTTATTTGAAAATGAGTTACATAGGCTATTCTATACATATTTCATAATACTTTTTTTTTATAATTATAATGCAATTTTTGTATAGATTAGATTTTGGATCTTCAGTTCTATTCAATTTTATTAACATATATTTAGTTATTCCGTTTTCATATACAATATTTAGGTATATAATATCTATATAAATGTTGATGTTCATTTAAAAAATATTAAATAATGTCCTATTTGAAGACAGATTTATATTATTTATTTATTTGAATTTTTTATTAATAAAATGAAGAATGAGCAGATAATCTTCTTATTTTGAGGAGGATTACATCAATTGTAGTGGTGAATCTCCTCAGGATCTGGTCAATCTGCACTCAAAACTCATTCTGCCCATAAACAAGTATGACCATCCTGCAAACTTTATAAACATTGAACCTTGGAGAATGATGCAAGTTTGTCTGTATGACAAATCCCAACTTTTCTTTTCATGACTGATGAGTCGATGGTTACAATCATTTGTACAAATTTCGTTTAGTTTCATTTACTGTAACCATGACACAGAAAATTCCATTGAATTCCACATTCTTCTTTTAAGTACCATGTTTTCTATTCATTAAAAATGGCATATTTTGATTTCTTTTTTTGATTACCTCATTTTTTGTTAATTTTATTGTAACATTGATATGTTGGGATCACCCCCTATTAGCTATTTTGAACTATAATTGATGTGTAGGTGTTAACATCAGTACAGTAAAGACACTCTTGTGATAGTGATTCATATATTCATACTTCTGTGATTCAAATGAGCAATGTTTTGACTTATAATACCCACTGGGCAAGGTACCAAATTGAGATGTATATAATCATAAAGAAAGGATTAACAAACTTTTTAAAATTGTTTTATTATGCTAAATTTATGATATATTTATTTATGATTATTTATTTAAATATTTAATAAGAAGAGTAGCTTTCATTGTTGATATCTGTTAGCTTATCATATCTGAAAGTGTTATAGTACTTTATAGTACTATTTATAAGCTTTAAAGCTTTTATAAGTTTATATATATTTATAAGCTTTTTTTACTATTTATAGTACTATTTATTTTATATATATATATATATTATAGTACTTTAAAACAATTTCTATTATAAATAACATAAATTTGAGTGATAATTCTATTATTGTATATAAAATCACATAAAATTTATTATATATGTTTATATTTTTAAATCTTTAATTGTCTTAATCCTAGAATTACAGTGCAATTTCTGTCTTTAAACTTTACCATGTGGGTCATCCAGTAACCAATGGCAACCATAAATTTACTTGGATGACTGTATTTGTCACATTCACTAGTCCACATCTAAACTTTTGTATTTTCTGTTTCCCATATTCATTTTTTTGACTTTACATGACACAGTCAGCTAGTCAATTGATGGTATCCTTTCTATTCCTTCCTTCCATATTTTGTTTTTCTGCTATATGATTAATTACTATATATATATATATATATATATATATATATAAATGGTAATAATGTTATCTGCATATTTTTATTATATTCTTATACACATTCATGTTATCCAAAATTGTGTTGTTTTTATTTGTTTCACACAAAACGGATTTTCCATATTATTGTACTTTATAAATTATTATTTTGAAATTATTATGCATTCTTTTGTGTAATATTGATTGCACATCAATGAAAAGTAGATTAAAGATTATACAGAAAATAGAATTTTATTTGAAAAGAAATGGAAAAAATATAAACTCTTCTTGAAGCAAAGGCTGCACTGGAAACTTCTGCAATAAAAAAATAATTTAAAGTACTTAATTTTGTAATATGCTAGAAAATATATACTGCAATTTTTTTAACATTTTATGTAATGTTATGTTTAATCTGATTAATATTTACCAACTCAATGTTTGATTAAGTTATTAATGTATTAACTATCTAATCATATAAAATATGTATCGATTAGTTACTAAATATGCACAATTTTCATCAATTTTGTAATGTATAAATATTTTTTCTGGATTTTATACATTTGAAAAATGATGTGGTAGTCAATGTAGTGGTCAATAATATACCAAAAATTAATATAATTTAAAAAGATTTTAATATATGAACAACAAATAAGTGATCTAGACAGGTACTGACACCTAAATAATGGAAAATAATTTTGGAGAAGTATATGAACCCTATTTTTATGAACTATGCTAATTCAAAAAGTATAAGGTCAATTTGACCTGCCTTGGTTTTACAACTGAACAATCAATAGTATATTTAGGATGTTGTTATTATTATTAATTTATATATATAAATAATTTCTTTTCATAATATGGTATATAATTTTAAGTAAAAACAAGCAGGCAAGGAATCTTTTAATTATTATTAAATCAATAAATTAGAAGGAAACCTGAAACAATTAACATACAGACAACAATAAAAAACAGAAAATGAGGAAAGAAATGTTGAAAACTGGTTTGAAGAATTTAATAAAATATTTAAAGCAAACAAATATCTTGTTGTTTATATAATTCAGTAACACACCAAACTTTTAATGCAAATACTTCTTTAACAACCTCATATTTAAAACTGGCAGAATCGTACAGCATCATAGTAGAGAAATTAAAAATAAAACTAGTATCAAGTTAATAACTTAAGTATGGAGAGTTGAATGATGTGACATGGAGATTGTATAATATAAGAGAAATTAACTGTTAAAGTTAATGAAATATATCAATATTACAACAAGTGTATGTATGTGTATTGTAATCTCTCCTATACAGCTTGAAAACAGATCCATCTGGGTAAAGCTGTGATATCCAGATGTGATTATCTCTGGATTAGTCTACATATCCATACTTGTTATCTGTCGATTAGTGGTGAAGTTATGATAGTTTTAGTCAACATGTGCATACTTGTTATTGTATTAATTGAACAATAAAATCAATGATATTATGTGGAATACTGTGAAATCATCATGGTAACTAAATTGTTTCTTTATGATATAGACAGCTAAATGCATTTGCTTACAGACAATTTACTGTTATATATACGTCTTGATTGTGTTTAGTTTTTATGCTTAATTCATTTAAAAAATAATTTAGATACATTTATGTCGAAACGAACCATATTTAGTTTTGTCCTGAAATATGATTATGCTTTTGACCATAAGTGTTAATCTGTTTTTAATACTATTTTTTAGTAATTAGTTAGTTATTTATTGTGAAGTACATTTCTTTTTAAGTTAATATGAACGAATTGTAAGTAAATACATTCTTAATTCTGGGTAATTAGCAAATTGAAATGAAAAAGAAAATATTTTTTATATAAATGACAGATGTGTCATATTTTAATAATAGTTTATGTTTACTCTGCTTGTGAATCATTTGCATTCTCTCGAACAATCTGTGAGAGACATTATTTAAACCAAAAATGTTTTTCACTTTTATTTATTGAATTTACTATAATGCAGTATAGCTATTGTTAAATACTAATTTTATCTTTATTTTCTACTTGCATTCATGTTAAGAGAAGTATTCATTGTGTATTGTGTTAGCTCTTTCAGGTTTTTCGAGCACCCTTGTTTCTCGTTTCTTTGTTCCAGGGGACAATGTTCATTTCAAGATTCTTGTTCCATCAATCGCCGCTGGTGCCATTATTGGTAAGGGAGGGGAGGCAATCGCTCAGATTCAGAAGGACACCAATGCCAAGGTCAAAATGTCGAAGGCAAACGACTTCTATCCTGGTAAGAATGTGACCTTTGACCCCCTGTAGGCAAGTGACTTCTTTATCAACTTAAGAGGGTGATTTCTCTGCTGTTATTTAATTTTTGTCATCAACAATCACATTAGGAGACTTCTCCGAAGTCCTAGTGAATGTCCCCTTTTTCAGCCACGTAAATCAGACACAGGAACTTGTTTTCTGCAGAAAACAGTTTTCAGATGTATACTAAAAGGATATTTGTAATTCATATTTTGACTTCTTTAAGTACCACAGCGTCTTTTGGTTTTATTAGATCTATTTAGTATATATAGTTGATGTTATTTGGGATAAGTGGATAATTGTAACATAATCACTTTTTATTTTATTTATATAAATGAGCATTTCATTACGTATTTCTTCAAAGATTTCATGTTATAATGTCTCCTCATCCTATAACACGACAAAACATTTTTGCTAATTACAATTTTACATTAAGAATCTTATTACAACTTCATAACTTTAAATGTTGCAAATAACGCGAATTAAGTTGACATTTACAAAACTATACGTCTTATAATGATGTCATATTCGAGTTTTTACATTTAAACATTTACCTTTGTTTTGCAAATATTCAGTAAATACTCGTAAATCAGTACTCATTTATTCTTTACATTTTATTTTTTCGACTTATTATTGTATCTAGATATCATCCATTCGTAAATGGACAAGACTAAACAACACGGAGCTTATGCCATATGACAACGGAATTTATAAAATAAAGAGTTATAATAATCATGATATCACCAATGAGAATTCATTTGGTGATATTTACAACAAAAAAATGATGACTTATTGATTAAATATATTCTCGTAGGAATATACTGGAGAACTAGATGACTCAAGATGAGCTCAATGAACTAGATGACTCAAGATGAGCTAAAGATATCCTTTTTACACACATGTTGTATGTATCCAAACATTCATGAAGTTGTTATACTTCCATTGACCACTTACATCCAATTTGTTTGGGTCATTGTTGGTTCAATAATCATAATGATGTCATTAGTGATAGACAGATAATTAATCCTCTGATTAGAAAATAAATTACATATTTATAGTAGTGGTAAATATATTACACAATTGTGTACTAAATTGAGGCAGAATGTTTAACTGTTTATATGTTAGCAACTGGTGGGTCAATCCTCTCCGGTTAAATAGGCATCCACAAACGGCTGGTCTTTTTCTGGTTACTGTTACATACAGTACGCACCATAGTTATTTTAATAAGACAGACAAGGTTACATAAGCGGTTCACATAACTGTAATGTAGTAGAAAGTCTACAATTCCTTTTCTCTCCCTCCCTCTATCTCTCTCCAACCCTCTATGTCTCTACCTCCCTCTCTACCTCCCTCGCTATCACCCACTCTCTCCGTCCATCTCCTCTCCCTCTATCTCTATCCTTCACTCTCTCACTCTTTCTCTCACTCCCACCCTCTATTTCCTTCCATCACTATGTCACTCTTTCTCTCTCTCCCACCCTCTATCTCTCTCCCTCACTATCTCACTCTTTCTCTCTCTCTCACCCTCTATCTCTCTCCTTCACTCTCTCACTCTTTTTCTCTCTCCCACCCTCTATCTCTCACTCTCTCCCTCTATATCACCCACACTCTCTCTCTCCCTCAGTATCTCACTCTTTCTCTCTCTCCCTCCCTCACCCTCTATCTATCACTCACTCTATCTCTTTCTCTCTCTCCCACCCTCTATCTCTCTACCTCAGTATCTCACTCTTTCTCTCTATCCCTTCCTCACTCTCTCTTCCTCCCTCACTCTCTCTCTCTCTCGCAGGCACCATGGAGCGCGTGTGTCTGATAGCGGGAAGTCTGGAGGCGATCACTAAAGTGAACAACTACGTGATGGACAAGATCTACGAGAAGCCCGAAGCTGTGCCGAAACCAGCCGGCGACAACAGGAACCTCAACATCGAGCGACACAAACAGGTGACTCACTCACTAACTAATCCCATATAAGAGGGGGGAGGGGGGGGGGGTACTCGACAGTGTCGAGTTGTGCGCCCCAAACGTTGTGAATGGCGGCTGAGGTTCTTTCTGTTAATAAGTCGTGTTATATTATTCCTGCTTACTGACCTGTGCCATCGAAAGTTTCAGAAACATTTCACACTGTGTAATTTAATTTATCGACCTGATTTAAGGCACAGGGTCGTTATCAGAACATCAAACGGCTATTTTTAACATTCAATTATTAAAGTACTAAAATAATACTATAATGTTTTCCTACAAACTCTGATTGCTTAGAACGGTGTGATTAGCTAAATTTCTATAAATAAGACATGACTAAGTCGTCATCGCCTCTCTCTCTCTTTCTCTCTACGTGGTATTTGTGACAGTTAGGCGTTACCTTCATCTCGATAGACATCAAATATAGTTTTATGGGGAGTAAAAATCAACTTTGTCATCAGAATACACAACATGAGAACAAATTATGTAAATTAAAAAAATATATTTTACACTAATACCAGCAACTTAATTATACAATACTATTTCTGAACTATGATCAGATCTAATACTGTTTTGAGAGGCTGTTCCTATCGAGCAGAACTTGATAGTTTTATACCGCGTTGAGGGTTTAGTTTCAGGAAAAGAAACTAGAAAATAACTATTTCACAAATTCTCACACATGAAAGCAATCTCCACTTTCTTAGCGTCTGCTTCTGACTCACACAAGTGCCGTTCTCTGCTAATTAACTTCATTAGATCTAACATAAGGAAGGAGGATTATGTTGTATCATGCAGAGACCATTTGCGGAATCAAGAGTCGCATGAATCTAGTCTACAGTCAACTGTGTTCATGCGACGAATTAATGGATTTTAGTTCACATCCAGAAGTTGGTGTCACTCGTGATGTAATCATGTTTTATTTATGTAAAGTTTATTGAATCATTATGCATACAAATGTCACGTTTCATTACTAGATGGTGTTTTGTTACAATAACTGTAATACACATTCTCTTATTTGTGTTTTGCATGACCACCATGTATGATAAATTAATAATTTTTATGGAATTTAAAATACTGAAATCACCGCGAATATCAGGATGTTGTCTTTGAAAATCAAAATCACATTTTTTCTAATTATTTCATTTTGCTTCCGTACCCCACTACCTCTCCTTCTCCTCCCCACTACCTCTCCTTCTCTTCCTCCCCACTACCTCTCCTTCTCCTCCTCCCCACTACCTCTCCTTCTCTTCCGCCCCACTACCTCTCCTTCTCATCCTCCCCACTACCTCTCCTTCTCCTCCCCACTACCTCTCCTTCTACTCCCCACTA